>BLKR01003314.1:0-54652 GCA_011170035.1 Teleogryllus occipitalis
GTAGCAAACACAGAGAGTAAGAGAGATAAGCAACAGAGGACAGTGAATGCCAAGAGAATGAACAGAGAATGGACAGTGAATGAAAGAGAGTAGCGGATATAGAATGGCGAAGAGAAGAAATGGGACGAATAGCAGGAGCTTGGGACGAGTAGAGAGCAAGAGAATGCAACGGAAACGGAATGAAACGTAAATAGTGTGTGTGAGAGAGAGGCGGGCAGAGAGAGAGAGAGAGAGAGAGAGAGAGAGAGAGAGAGAGAGAACCGAACAGTGAGAAGTGGAAGAGAAGGAAAAGAATGAGTGTGTAGCGGACAGTGAGAGACAGAGAGAGACGGGGCATGAAACGGGCAGATGTAGAGATAAGCGGAAAGAGTAGCAGACACAGAGAGTAAGAGCACAAAAAGATAAACAATGTTGGACAAAGATGGAGAGAGAGAGAGAAAGAGAAAGAAAGAGAGAGAGAAAGAGAGAGAGAGAGAAAGGAACTGGTGAAGAATGGCACAGAGAAAGAATGGTGCAAGGAGGGAGAGAATGTGATAAACAGAGAACGAGAATGGGACGGAGGCAAAATGGAATGCTGGGAGTATGTATGAGAGAAAAATTCAGAGAATAGAGAGAAAACGTATCGGAGAAAGACGGATCAGAATGGAGAGAGACAGCGAGAGAGGGAGAGAGAGTAGCAGCGAAGAGAGAGAGAGAAGGAGAGAGAGAGCGTGTGTGTGTAGCAAAGGGAAAATGGACGGGAGAGAAGAGACAATAAATGAGAGAGCGCGCACAGAAACGGCTGGCTTCTAGCAAACCCTCCGTCCCAAAGACAGTATCTCCGCGAGCCCGACGCTCGGGGCGTTCGCCAGTCACTTGTCAAAGAGCGCGCTGGCGGGGTGGGGGTCGCCAGACATCCGGCGACCGACTGCGACTGCGGTGGCCGCAGATTGGATCGTCTCTCGTATTAGCACAGCGGATTATCAAACAGCGGAGGGCCAAAGGCGCCCTCGGGCCCGGGGGCTCCGAGAACAATCGCAGCGCGGGGCAAAGGGCGGCGAACAGCAGCCCTTGGGAGGCGCAGCCAACTGCAGCGAGACCTGCTCAAACGGCCCCGCGATTAAGCGCGCACCCACAGTGGTCCACGAGACACGTGCAAATAGGCACTCTTTTCAGCGGGCACCTGCATTAACGGCACATGTCGTACATTGACCTTTATTAAGCGGTCAGCTCAAGCGATTTTAAACTATTAGAACAAGCGGAATAGTCGCGAAGGTTACTGTTGATTTAATATCTTCTTGCGTCCGGTCGCATTGTCAGATTACTTCTACGAGTAACAATGTAAATCACCGTAAGTATTTAGGCACGGGCGGAGCTGGTGGGAGACGCAGACAACTACAGCGAAACCTGCTCAAACGCCCCGGATTCAAATCCCGACAAAATGCTGTGGCGTTGTACCTGGTTATTCAAGGTGATCCTGAGGTCCACTCAGCCTCCATTCAAAATGAGAACCAATATTTAATGACTTTATTAAGAGTAAATGTTAGGGAAAATATGCATATGAATCATGACGCTTGTCTCGCAGTCTTCTTTCAGACAATCATTTAAGATCCTCTACGGGCAGTTAATTTAGAGAAGGCCCTGGAAATGAGTAAGCAAATGCCAAAAGGCGAGAAAAGAAAGGAGTCCTAACTTCCTGTAGCCCTAAGCAAGTGTGCGTAATTGTGAAAGGGGTATTCAAAAATTATTATTATTGTTATTATTGTTAGTTTTATTATTATTATTGTTATAAAATAAATACATCACTTTCCAAGACTTCAAAAAGTTCGTAAATGACTCCTGCGTCAACTATTGGGACTCTAACTGGAAGTTGAATGTTTCCAAACTCCATTTTGTCAGACAATCCATCCTGGACCCAGTTCTCCCTTGAAAACACTTTAAGAGAACAGAATAGGTTGTAATTTTAAGACTACAGATAGGCCATTTCAATCTCAATTTCTGCCATTTATTCAAGCGGTCAGATTCACAACCCTGTCCAAAGTGTTGTGCAGCAGGCTCCATCTAACACTTCATTCTTGAACGCTTTCTTACAGATAATTTAAGACAATTTCTTAAAGTAGAAGGAACCCTAAAATCACCGCTCAGTTCCACAGACGGGTATACCAAAGTAATAAAACTTTTTGAAATTACAACACTGAAAAGCCTTACATAATTATGAATATTGTAATACCTTAGTTAGATTGAACATACCATGATTTGATACCAATTTAGATTGACATAATTATTTTGGGTAAAATTGTAACTAATGTTTTTCCATACAATTGATACATCATGATAGGTGTCGCTGATGACCTAGATGCAAGGTTGGTCAGTATTTAAATACCTGTATTTCAAATCCTTGTTTTAAAACCCCTTTATATTTGAAAAACTGTATTTTTCAGTTTTTTTCGACATGCATTTTAGAGATGTATTTAAATTCATTTTTAAAACGCATGTCCAAAATCTCAAAAATACAGTTATTCAAATACAAAATGTATTTGAAGTATTTCAAATACAAGTATTTAAATACTGCCCAACCCTGTCTATGTGTTATAAAGCGAACTTCAATAAAGAAATTTAAAAAATCAATGCATCAAGACATGCACGTGGTGGTCGCATTTTTTCCACTTGAGTGCGATGTCCTTGGGGGTCGACTGCAAAGAGAAGCCGCCCGGCTGCTCGGCCCAGAGAGACAAAACGAGTGGAGTGGGCGGCGCCTGGCGGCGGAAGGTCGAACTAATTGAGCGGAGCAGACGCCGCATTCCAGGCATGCACCCAGGACCTCCGTCTCCGGGGCCACTCACCCAGAGTTCGGGTCAAGGCTTGGTCTCGCGCGATTCTCAAAGGCTTCAATTTCACGCTCGTCTCACATGGTGCACGCAGCTAAAACAATTTATGCCCTTTGAGGAGATTTCTAGCGGTCAGCTGCTCTGATCCGTAGTTTTCCGTGGTTTCTCCTATCAACAAGAGGCGAATGCCGGAGCAGGACCCTAACAAACGGGCCACGGACCACGAGCGGTCTTTCATTCCTCTTCCTTCTCCTATCCTCTCCCTTTACACACAGTTACAGTTACAAACACTACACTACCACACATGCCGGGAGACCGATCGGGAGCTTAGAGCTTGTCCCGGCTAGGGTGGTGCCATGCTGATGAGAGATACCTGGTAGAGGAAAATCCCTGCTAGAACCCTGCTAGACTGCTTCAGACGAAATGAAACATGCACTACACTTACGGGACTAACGACGTCAGCAGGCTGCATGCTGAAAAAACGAGATGTGGAAAACACAATTTAACGAAGGTGACGAGTTGCACCTTTACTTTACAAATATTAAACTTCAAGAAACTCACCTATATTTGGGAGATGCAAATCTGATCCTATGGCAATATATTACACATTTTTATGAAGCATAAATAAATTTTTCCTAGTAATGACACTCAGCATGTCCTAATCTTATTCTTCCTTCTCTAAGGCGAGAAACGGCGAATGTCATCTCTGCCCGACCACCATCGACTTACTTGCAACTGATCGGCTGACACTACTCAGAATAATAACTGTCGGCAATGCACCATACCCGAAAGATCCTAGGGCCCAAGTATAGATCATGGCCGATTTTCGACTTTAGCTACATGGACGGCGAGGTCGAATTCAAGGGAGCGGGAGCACTCATCGGTAGTTTTCAGCGATTTCTTCCAAGCCAGGTGAATGCCGGAGACCTACAATGTATCTCAAACCAGCGGGGCACCGCCCCGCCAGGGACAATCTCTAAGCTCCCGACCGCTCTCTCGCAATGTGTGGTAGTGTAGTGCAAGTTAGTGTTAGTATGTGTTTAAGGAGATAGGATACGGCAAGGAAGAGGAAGGAAATATCGCGCGCGGTCCGTAGCCTATTTGTTAGTGTACTTCTCCGGCATTCGCCTGGTGTTGATCGGAGAAACCACGGAAAACTACCGATCAGAGCAGCCGGCCGCTAGAATTCTCCTCCAGACAGCGACTGAATTCGACCTAGCTGAGAAGCTAGTATGGACATTCCTGCCCCCGTCGGGACCCGAACCTGCGACTTCCCAGTCAGAGGCACTGCAGTGATATCAGTTGTTGCACTGAGCCTCCTTTCCCTGGATTACTCAAACTTTTTCCGAATATTTAACTTTTCCCCGGATCGCTCAACTATCATTGGAATTGCGTCGTAACTTCGCACGCACGCACACACACACACACACACACACACACACACACACACGTCAGATTTAAATTCTATTGGTTCTTTTTCAATGATGGTTAAGGTTGATGCAGTTGATGAAGAGATATAAGCAATTCTATAACCGAAAATCCGGATTTCTATATGCTTAACGAAATTATGTGTCACGCATAACTGTAATATTGGAAAATTTTGTACCCTTTTTGTAAATTTTGTAAACTCCGTGGAAAAATTAGGAGGATAATCTAGGACTGCTGAAATTCTCCTCCCTACAGCGGTTCAATACAACCTAGCTATCCGAGTAGTGTGGAAAATCCTGACATCGTGGGGAGTGTAACCCTAGAGGACATCAGAGGCACAGTTGTGACATCAGATGATGCCCTGAGCCACCGCTCCTGGTACAAGCCGACGTGAAGGTCTGCATCAGAACCCCCTTTCCAGGCCAAGAAATACTACGCCCCTTTCGGGATATGTACTTGTTTTTTTCTAAGGTGGCGCCGGAGGGTAATATCTCCAAGATGGAATTCGAATATTTTCTGTCTTTCTTGGTCCTTTCGAAAGATGTGGCATGATCGCGACTGCATCAAGCAGTTGAGCTGCAGATCAAGCGACTCTAGCGGCAGGACTGAGAATGACTCACAAAGTCGTGCCGAACTCCATCCTGGAGATACTACCCTCAGCCGCCACGTCAGAAACACCCAAGTACAATATCTCTACTACACCTACGAGACTAATGAACGGAGCAGCGGCCGTGACCGGAAACACCAATTGACCACCCCACTGCGGAGGCAGCGAACAAGCGGTCAGTGAGTGGGCGGTGTTCAATTCGCCGCGAACGCCTCGCGCGCCGTCTGGCGGCCACCGTGCCAAGCAACACCGCCCCCCGGCGCCGCGAGAGAGCGCGCGAGTCGCCGCACCCGCCGTTCAATTGTCTTCGGATTCATTCGACTCTTTCACTCCTAGCGACGCTCGTTGATTCTTTGATTACTGTTTCCGGGGAGTGTCAACTGCTAAGGTCATTATTCCCGTAAGTGTAGAGCATGGTTTTGACGTTTGAGGTAGCAGTGGTCTTCTCCAGCTGGATGGCAATATCCGGCACCGATCTAAAAGTCGGCCAGAGGGGTTTTCTCCAACCACGTATCTCCCACCAGCGGGCCACCGCCCTAGATTGGACAAACTCTAAGCTCCCGACTGCTCTCCCGGCACGTGTGATAATGTAGTCCATGTGAGGGTAAGTGTGTTTGTGTGTGTGTGTGTGTGTGTGTGTGTGTGTGTGTGTGTGTGTGTAAGGGTCGAGGATAGGACAAGAAAGGGAACGAAACATTGGGCGCGATCCGTGGTTTGTTTGTTAGTGTACTGCTCCGACATTGATCGGAGAAACCACAGAAAACTACCATCGGAGCAGCTGTACGTTGACATTCGTGTGCAGACTGGTTGAAGTTGACCTAGCAGACAAGCTAATGTGGAAAACCCGCCGCCTGGAGATCAGTTGGGTTCACCGTCACTGTCATAGTTTTGTTTATAAAGATGGTTTAATATACAACGTTTAAATATACCAATTTATTACTGTTTTGTTACTTTCGTCAAACAAATTTTATTCCCTGGAACTTATATAATTATAAGTTCATTATAACAGTCATGTAAATAGATCTTCAATTCCAATAACAGTTATTTATGTATGAACGCCAAAAATAATTTTTTACACTCGTTTTCTTACTATACTTCACGTCACACAACACTTCTTAAAACTATACTTTTTCGTCGAGGAGCATCTGGCTTTTTTGTACACTCACTTGGAACTGATAGATTTTAAGTTGTATCGAAAAATTGCTAACCTCAGTGACTTCATTTCTTGAATTTTTGTAGAGTTTGTTTCAAAGTTGCAATTAATGCTACCAAGAACAGCACTGTTACCAAATGCGC
Source organism: Teleogryllus occipitalis (assembly GCA_011170035.1). Taxonomy (NCBI): domain Eukaryota; kingdom Metazoa; phylum Arthropoda; class Insecta; order Orthoptera; family Gryllidae; genus Teleogryllus; species Teleogryllus occipitalis. The sequence goes on from BLKR01003314.1 coordinate 6,139, forward strand.
GCAATTTGAAATGGAAACAAACATTCTGGACGATATTTCGAAGACGTGAAGTAAATGAAAGTTTCCTGTCTGAAAAATCCAAATTATTATATGAAGAAGAGTACTTTACATTTTTCATTGAAAGAAATTAAAATACGAGTTCTAAAGGAAGATGTTGTATGGGCTTACGTGTTTGAGAGGGTAACTTTTCATATTTTTCTTCTCTTTTTTCTATCGTGCACTGGGGACTTACATTCGCAATATATCCACGATAAAATGAGGTAAATGCCGAATGAAATGTGTCATCCAAGGTCCGTTAACATCGCCTACACATAGCGTAACAATTATCTCATTCAACGACAGAAGTAAACTGGAAAATATAACTATTCCATGTATTTGACTTACCCATCCTAAAAATGTTGTGTTCAATTTTACTATTACAAAATAAAGTTAAGTGGTAGACAGTAAATAAAAAAAACTAGTTTCTATGCAAGTGCTTTTTTTTATTAAGGTGGTACTCTTTAATAGCCTAAGCCAATAATGGATTTTATCAGCCTTAATAGGAAAAGTACCAAAAAATAAACAGTCTATAGAACGAAACTTTAGAAGTGCGTGTGCAAAAAACAAAATTTGTTTCGAAAAGTCTGCTAGCTGCGAGAATTCGACCTGTGTGAGCAAAGGAGAAACCAGGAAGTTGAAGAGGCCTGGCTTTAACATGCTCTCCAACATTTTAAACATTTCCACGCCAACGGACGGAATATCCACAGAGGAATTCTTTCCTCCGCAGTTTCCTTACAGGCTTTACATGCACGGTTTGCGCAGTGCAAGTTCACAGGAATGCGAAAAAAAAGAAAATAACCACCGAGAATACCTCGCGAGCCACAAACGTTTGCTACAGTCCTGGAGACGATATTTCTCTCACAAAAAATCTTGCCTAAATTCCTGGTCGGACAAGAAACTTTTCATTTAATTGATTTGACAAGCTGCACTCCGGCAAAAATTCCACACATCGTAAATAATTGTTTTAAAAGAAAAAATTACTAACTGCAAACTAAGTTTGAAAGCAAAGACTCTAGATTAAACGTTTTAGCATTAAATGCCAGGTTCCTTTGGAGAGTAACAATTTTAATATTGGTCAGCATTGAGATGAAATTGCCCCGAAAATCAAACAGCCACTTTTCATTTTATCGTGAAAGCTTACTTCTGCCGTTTTTCTACATTTCAGTTTTACATAGAATTTTGGGTTTTCCACTTTTCCGACCTCAAGCTGGGGAGTTGGAGCACACAAAATAATCAAATCATCAAAAATGCAATAGAAAGCTGAAAAGATCTGAAAGGTAGCAATGTTCACAGGCGGACGGACAGACAGACGTTTTGCCATCATTCGATTTTTCGGTATCAAGGTCCCACAAAACATGTATTTTTGCTACACCACGTGTTAGAGGATTTTTTTCTAAATTTAGCAACTGGATTTATCCACTTTTTCGTAACTATGGCCGTGTAATACAAGTTTTTCTGCCGAAAATTCGTTGTTTTTTCGAGCAAAATTGCATAACTTTCTCTCTACTGCGTAAGCGGTTACAGTTACGAGACTAATGACCTTAGCAGTCGATACACCAGAAAACACTACTCAATCACTCAAACAAACAAACCAGCGGAACAAATGAGCATAGCCAGTGGACGCGCCCCGAAACACGAAATAATAAACGAATGTTGTGAAACGGAACCCCGCGTGATTTAGTGCGTGCAACATCTGCCGGCCCGGGCGTTTGCCCGCCGCCTCTACCTTCCCCGCCGAAGGGAAACATGGCGCCGGTATTTTCCCGCTCAAATTGCTGTTTGATTTGCCGTGTTTGCGCGCGCCCGCCCGCCGTGCATTAAACATGGGCAGCGACGCTAGCGCCGCCGCGCGGTCGAATCTCGCAACGCGCTGGGGAACCCCCGCAATCAGAAGTTCTCTCGCGTCTGTGAGTCAATACGACGCGATGGCGCGTATGGGGAACTGCCAAACGATTCTCAACTGCTGACAAACATCAACTTTATCGTGATAAACGTAGTAGCATACCGAAAGACGTTCCTAAATTTTCAGAGCGCTCAAACATCTACCAAATCGCACCGGCTTACGTGGCTTAAGGCATCAACTTATGTATGTGGTGCGTATGTGGAACTGCTAAACGATTCACAGCCGCTGACGAATATCAACGTTATTGTGAAGAACGTTGGAGTAGAGTGAACGTCATTTCTAAATTTTCAGAGCGCTGAAACACCAATCAAATCGCAGTAAAACGTACCTAACAGCCAAATATAACACATATATACGATTATACTGCGGTTTTCACTCAGTTGAACTTGACGTTTCGTCAGCTGTTCGGCCAACTGTGACAGTTCTCCAATCGGGAGCTTACACGTCACTATATGTAGTGACAGTTCTCCAATCGGGAGCTTACACGTCACTATATGTAGTGAGAGTTCTCCAATCGGGAGCTTACACGTCACTATATGTAGTGAGAGTTCTCCAATCAGGAGCTTACACATCACTATATGTATTGACAGTTCTCCAATCGGGAGCTTACACATCACTATATGTAGTGACAGTTCTCCAATCGGGAGCTTACATGTCACTATATGTAGTGAGAGTTCTCCAATCAGGAGCTTACACATCACTATATGTAGTGACGTGTAAGCTCCCGATTGGAGAACTGTCACAGCTGGCCGAACAGCTGACGAAAGGTCAGGTCCAAGTCTGTGGAAACCGCAGTATAGGCTACTTTCTACTAATTGGAAACAACCATTGATCATCCCTATATTCAAGCCGAATATCCCTTCTTCCTACAGATAAATAATCCTCTGGCCTGTTATCAGCCAAATATTTCAGTAACTTATTCTTATCAGAACTAACGTTTCCTCTCTACAACAATATGAGTCCCCTCTAACAACATGGTTTCAGACTGAACCAATCCACCGGCCTCCAACTGTTCAGGATTACGGAAGATATGGCCCACGCTTTTCATTGTAAACAATTTCTTACTGCCGCCTTCTTAGACGTTCTCAAGAATTCAACCTTACGGCATCAGGGTCAGTTGTGCAATTTCGTGGCATAAGAATCCAGGATTACTTATTTATAATCCGCAGCATTGTATCCGATCGCATGTTTTCCAATAAAATAAATAATTACATTTCGTTCCCGTCAACAAATCATGCTGGAGTCTCACAAGGCTCGCTTCTTTCTCTCACTCCACTTAATTTAATATCTCCACAGCTGACATCCCCTCTGGAGCTACCCGCTCAACGGCATAACATGCGGACAACACAGTAAAATATTGTTTAAAGTCGCTACTATCAGACGGTTTTTCCAACCTTCAATTTGCTTTGGACTCTTTTCACAATTCTCGACTACGACTACTTACACTCGGGATAAAATAAACTGACATTTTTTTATTAAAAAGTATCTTCTCCGCGTAAACAAAATGAAGGATACAAAAATGTATGTTGTTAAATTTGTGATCCAAGATGTTTTTCATTTTTCTTTCCAACTTGGAGGACTCAAGGAAGTAACAATTGAACTGCAACAGTTTTACTCATTACTTTAATTCTGATAAATCATTATGAATTTAAACGGAAATTTCAGATGTTTTGTGTATGTATACTAGATATACTATTGTCAATGATTTTTCAACACATGATGTTAAAAGCAAACTGAGTATAATTCTTTTTCTGAATGTGTAACTTTCAACTTCTTTATATGAAATCTGAAATGATTAGAGAAACATTTTATATGATTGGTTCTGTTATGTTTCAGTTTGTACTGACGTACAAACCATGAAACATGCTTCAAAACTATGACATAGCTACGACTCAATTGCACACATCGCGTACGGCGATGTTATTTTAAAACATATGCAATAATAAAAGAATGATGGTAAATAAAAAAAGACGAATATTTTTTTAAAAATTCCAAAATCTATAGTGCTGTGTTTAACGTGTAGGCCTATCCGTTTGAGTGTTCGAGGCTGAAATCAGGCAAAGGCCCTGCGCGTTGCGGGGTATTCAAGGCCCCCTGCAAGCGAGGGTTGGGGGCGTGACAAAGCCGTCTGAAAGCCGCCGCGGGCGGGTCTCTCTGGGGGGTCGAACCCCCGCTATCTGGCATCACGCGTGGCTGCGCCGACGCGGTGGGGCAACGAAGGTGGAGGTGGAGGCGGTGGCGGCAGCGGCGGCGGCGATGGCGGTGGCGGCGGCGGTGGCGGTGGCGGTGGCGGTGGGGGCGGCGCTGGGGGCGGCGGGGAGGGTGATGATGACGGACATGGGAGCGGCAACGGGGGCGGTGGATTGATTGATTGATTGATTAGTGATTCCGAGCGCGTCAACTGCTAAGGTCGTTCGTCCCGTAAGTGTAGTGCATGTTTATTTTCCTGTCGAGGTGGCCGTGATCTTCCCCCGCTGGATGGTGAGTTCCGGAACCGACTTACCACCGGCTAGCAGGGTTTTTCTCGACCAAGTATCTCCCACCAGCAGGGCACCGCCCCAGCCGGGACAAGCTCTAAGCTACCGATCGGACTCTCGGCATGTGTGGTAGCGTAGTATATGTAACGGTGTGTTTAAAGGGAGAGGATAGGTCAGGGAAGAGGAAGGAAAGATCGCGTGCGGTGCGTAACCCGTTTGTCAGGATACTGCTCCAGCAATCAACTGGTGTTGATCGGAGAAACCATGGAAAACTACCGATCACAGCAGCCGGCCGCGAGAATTCTCGTTCAGACGGGGCTGAATTGAACCTACCTATGTAGCCGGTGTCAAAAACGCTGGCCCTGTCCGGACTCGAACCCTCGGACCACCCGATCAGAAGCACTGCAGTGACATCAGTTGATTCTATGAGTCACCTTTTTCGATTCCAAGCAATGCAAAAACAGCAATACTTTTACAATTAACTTGCGAACTGTGCTCCCATGATTCTCGCTTCATTCAGTGATAACGGGCTTTGGTGTGCCTTCCGCCCTGCAGATCCCTCCAAACATCCCCAGCGTCTTGGCCACGTGCCGCTCGCGAGGCAGCCCTTGTGTTGCGCCGCATCGGCGGCTTCGGTCACGCTTGGTTAGCGCCCCTCCCGTCACGGCCGCCCCCCGCCTGCTGCCCCTGTCGACGCCTACTCCCCCCCGCCACTAACTTCATTGGAACCGCCGCTGATACCGCCCCCATTGCCACCGCTACCCCGCCTCGCCTTCGCGAGTACCCCTGCAAGCAAAGAGCGCCGTCGCCGCTGCCCCCCGCCACCGACTCCGCCCCCGCCCCCTTGCCCCCGCCCCCTCCGCCCCCGCCAATCTCCTCACGTTTGCAAGAGGCAGTAAAATAAATTCACCTAGAGCCACCAAAATAGGAAGCCGTTTTCGAGAAAATAATTGTTAATCATTGCTTATGTTTCACGCAAAATTACGCAAAAACTACTAATATTTTCGAAAACTTAGATATGACCTTCCTTAAAGATGTTTGTGATTAACAGATTTTATAAAAAGAAAGTTCTGTATTCATTGTTGTAGTAAGGGAAAGCCGTAAAAATTTTGAACTTTTGAAATTTTCGAAAATTCCGATAGTGAAACGAATGGAACCTATGCCATTTCTTTATGCGTCTTTTGCTCTATCTGAAGAGAAAAATGGAGAAATTTTTGAGAAAAGTTTGAAAATGATGCAACTACATGTAAAGTACTCCCCAAATCAAAATATTCCTTTTAAATTCAAGAGACCGCGACATCTATCAGATCAATCGGAAAATATTAATTTTGGTGAAAATTCCGCTGACGGTTTAGTCGCTAGTGCTGTTGACAAACGGACGGCTGAACACACGGGAAGCCTCTTTGCCGGCAATTGATTTTGAGTGTGAAGAACTCACCAAACGTGAGTTCTGACTATTCAACCTATTACAGAAAGTAATTTATTACATATACGAACAAGATTAATCCATTTTTTTAACAGGGCTCGGTAATAAAAGTTTTTCTGTCAAAAATTCGCGGGTTTCCCCGTAGCATCACAACTCTTTTGCTAAACTGCGCAAGCAGAAGGCGACAAAGTACAAATTGTCTCACGAAAATCAAGATATTCTTTGGAAGTGTCAGATGAAAAGGAGAAAGAAGAAAGATCTTTATTTCTCATTACAGAAGAAAATAAATTAAGTACGAACATATTACTCTCCAAACTCAAAAACACAATTCAAGTCACGGTTCCATCATCGTTGCATTAATCATACTGGGACATCTGTGAGAAGGACAAGCCACACTAGGGACAGAAGAAAGGACACAAAACTAAGAATTTTAAACATCCATATAATTAATACAGTAAAATGGTGATCTGAGATATAGATAACCACCAGATGTATTCGTATGATCAGGGTGTTTATCGGTGTAAAAAAATTTTCTATTTCCGCAATTGTAATCAGTTTTGCATTTTCGTAATTCTTAAAAAGTTATTTACAAAAAAATAATTAAAACAATAACACAACGTCCTGCGCAAAATATGAGTTGGGGAACCTGCGGCATATCATTATTATAACGCCATGTCTCCGAGCGCATGGCCAAATATAAACAAATTGAACAATGAAAGTTGTGAATGTAAAAAAGTTTACTGAGTTACAGACTGACAACCAAGTGTAATAAGGTATTCACAAAAAAATAACTGTTACAAGAACTCAACGTTCTTCGCAAAATTTAAGTTGGCGAACCTGTAACTGCTGAAAGCGAATTTTGAAAGCGCCAATACATTTGGTGTTCGTGTGCGGTTCGGTGCGGTTGAACAGCGAATTTAGTTACAGAGAAGTGGCAGCGAATTTGGCTAACAGCGAAGGTTAGTATATTGTATCCGATTACATCGCACGCAGAGATAAGTTCTGTGCAATTTTTATATTAGTGTCTTATATTTGATATTTTGAATTGGTAGGTACAAGATTTTTTTACGAGCACATGGCTTAATTCTACATCCATCTTGGTGCAGCAGAATAGCATAGTTTCATGTGCGTGCAGTGCGGTTTACCAGTGGTTAAAGGTTAGTAATATCCAATTACATTGCAAGTCAATTGCATTATGCCAACATACTCCAAGATTTGCAGTAGATTACATTGTTTGTATGGCTCACTTTTATCTTTTTTTACACTAACGAGTGCCACAGTCGTTTGTATCTTGGCCCATAAGAATTTCGAAATTCCTGTTATTTGCATGTATTAAGATTTTAAGTATTAAATTTTAGTTCCAGTAACATTAAATCCTCAATGTTCATGAATGTCTTTTTATTTATTTTTAGGACTAAAAGTTATTTTTGTAATGTTAGATAATCTCTTAAAAATTTTTTCTTAAGATTCTATTTCTTTTAAAAGTTTCTTTTTCTCTTCAAATTCTTTCTAATATATTTGTATTTGTTATTCTTCAGACCTAAATTAACTGTTTTCACTCTATTTTGCGGTTATTTATAATATAAGCATGCATTTTTTGCAACAATTTTATTTCCCATATTTTGTTTTGATAGGTTCAACCTTCATTCTGCCTACATCTTGGTGCATTTAAATAGCGCAGAGGGACTTGAAATAAAGGTTAGTTTAGAGATATATGTTCTGATTATTAAATATATTCAAGATAAAATTCTGCAAATTAAATAGCACTATGTATTATGATTTTAAGAATTACATTTTAGTTCTATTAACATTAAATCCTCAATGTTCATAGATTTTTTTTATTTAGGAGGAATATGCCACGTAAAAGACCTCTTACACTGGAAAGAGAAGACAGAAGAAAACGGGAAAGGCGGGCTCTGTCAAATGAACATGCAAGTTCAAGCAGATGAAACGCATGGCATCCGTCGCAATAGAAGTGCAAGCAGAGACCTTCCACTTAGTTATGATGCTGCCAGAATATATAAATCTGACAGTGAAGTTCCATTGTTCAGTGTTGGTGGAATGTACTATAGATGTTGTCATTGTTCTGCAAAACTTTTCCGAGGTGAGCAGAATACTTCTATATGTTGCCATAAGGGGAAAATAAAATTACCACCAATTGCCGTGCCTCAGTTTCTTAGAGAGCTAATCGAAGCAAATGATTCGACAACAAGAAATTATCTTGAAAACATACGGCAGTATAATAATGCTCTGGCTTTTGCATCTGTTCAGTTAAATGCTGTTCATTTATGAGGGTCGGGGCCTTATTGTCTAAAAATTCATGGACAGATATATCATGCTGTTGGGCCTTTGATTCCAGAAAATAACATTCAGCCATCATATGCAGGTTTATTCATTTTAGATGCAAGTAAAGCCGTAAAAAAACGTATAGATAGGCATGAAAATCGTTTTTGTGATAGATATATTATGCAGAATTTACAGGAAATTATTCTCCATATAAATCCTTATGCTCAGCTTTTTCAACACATGAAGAACATTACGGATCATGTTCAAAATATGGAGCTAAAATTCTCCTTGGAAAATTCATTTTATAAGCGTCGGTACAATATTCCAGTATCGGAGGAAATAGCTGCAGCCTTTATGTTTGATGAGGGGGAGAAACCAGGAAAATTTGACTTCGTAGTAAGATCAAAAAGCTCAGAGAGAATTTCCATTATATCGAACATGAATCCTCATGTTGACCCTATGAGCTATCCACTCCTGTTTCCCTGTGGTGATTCAGGATGGCAGCCAGGCATTCAGCATGTTGATATATATAGAACTGCAGTTAGGAATTCAACAACACAACTGCGGTACTATTGCTATCGTTTGGCAGTTCGTGACAATTTCAGTTTACTACATTGGAGGGTGGTATGACTGCGCATTCTCTTTTTAAATTACCAGTTCCTATTCATGAATCATCTGTGGCCAAAATCAGAGAAGATTCTGTGGAAGCAAAGGTTTTACAAAAAGCATCACTAATTATTTGGGATGGAATATCAGTGGTTTCCAAAAATGCTCTAATTGTCTGTAATAAATTATTACAGAATATCATGAAATGTGATTTGTTGTTTGGTGGGAAAGTTATTCTGTTTGGAGGAGATTTTAGACGGACCCTTCCAGTTATTAGACGTGGTACCCGTTTATCCATTGTTGAAAACTGTGTAAAAAATTGTTTATTTTGGAAGTTCATTAAAAAAAGAAAACTTACAGAAAATATTAGAGCAGCTGCTGATCAAGAATTTAGTGAGTGGTTATTAAAATTAGGAAATGGAACATTGTCATCTCACCACTTACAAGATGAATTGGTGGAAATACCTTCACAGTGTATATGCAATTACGATGACTTAATAAGCAATGTATTTCTTACCCACAAAATTAATGAAACAAATATTGACGCTTGCAATACTGTGCACAAAAATTACTATTGTTCAGAAATTAATAAAGACATTGTTGAAAATTTGGTGGAAGGTCCTTCTAAAACATATTATAGTATTGACTGTGTTGAAAGTGAAGATCACTCCTCTGCCCAGTTATATCCTCTAGAATTCTTGAATAGTTTAACTCCATCAGATCTCCCACCTCATATTCGTACACTGAAAATTAACACAATTGTGATGTTAATAAGAAATTTAAATGTTAGAGAAGGTTTGGTAAATGGAACGCGCAAGATTGTGAAGGCATTGCATGACCTCTGTATTTCTGCAGTAGTTATTGATTCTGGGAAGACCGTTTTAATACCCAGAATTCAGTTATGTCCTTCTGATTTAAGCCTTCCATTTATGTTGTGTAGAAAATAATTCCCGCTAAGAATTGTCTTCACTATGACTATTAACAAGTAACAAGGACAGACACTTGAGCGAGTTGGTATTTATTTACCTACGCCTGTTTTCTCACTTGGCCAGCTATATGTAGCATTTTCACGAGCAAGGTCGTTTCGAAATGTGTTCATTTCTGTTGTTGAAGGACCAATTCAAAGAAAATGGCAAGTTATTCACTCAAAATATTACATTGAGGGAAGTGACCTGAAATTTTATTTGTTTGTTAAATTTAATGATGTTAATTTTATAGTGTGTACATTTTATAGTGTATAAATTTTATTTTTATTTGTGTATTAAATTTTATTTATTTTCTTCTCAAATTAGTATTTATTTACCTATGCCTGTTCCACATTTATTTAGCATTTTCACAAGCAAGGTTATTAATAAATGTGTTCATATCCATTCTTGAAGGGAAGGACCAATTCAATGAAAGTGGTAAGTTATATTCACTCGCGAGCAAGAAACGCTTTATTTATTTATTGTGGCAATTTTTTTTGTTTGTTGGTTTTTATAGTTTATTTTTAGTGATAGATTTTTCAACATGGATTGTAATTTTCAATAATAAAGGTTATTGATATTTTGTCCTGTTATTGATCGTGTTGGTCAACATTATCATGAATGTTATTGATATTTTGAATTGATTTATTCTTAAATTATTGTATTTGGGAAGAATTAATTATATCAAGTCCCATTATTCATACATTTTGATTTGTTAGTGTCCTACAGAGAATTTGAGTTAAAGAAAATTAGTACATTCTGCTGTGATAAAACTCTTAAATTACAATATTGAATTAGATGCAGTGGCTAAAAATTTTATACATAAAAAAATGAACTTCCAGTATAAATAAAAGAAAATTGTAATTAAGGGAATTTTAAAAATATTGAACTCCGTGCGAATTATTCGCACGGGCACTACTAGTAAATTAAATATTACACAACTAAAATAAATTTAACATTTTAAACACAAATCTAGATATTGTGTTGATTTACGAATCAGTAGTTATTGTCAAAAATTACTTGCTTAAGGGCGGGAATATATTTTCAGAAAACGCCGATGTCTATAACACTCGACGTAGAAATCATATTCATCATTATCAACAGCTCATTACAAAAAATTAACATACAATACACTTACATTATTTTACAACACTTTGCCAGATGACAATAAACGATTAATTTCGATAGAAAAGTTAAAATCCCAAGTGAAATCGTTTCTGCTGCATAACTGTTTCTATACAATTAGAGACAATACTGATCATCACAAGGAAAGTAACATTAATTTTAACAGTGATATTTAATGCATTATTTACCATTTGAACTGTATAAATGTATATAAACAACCTGTAACAAGTATTGTACCGAAGCCTCTGGGTGAATGACCCTCATCTCGATCAGGTTTTTGTCCAGTTTCCCTGATCTTTTGAGCAAATGCTGAGATGGCGCCTTGTTTTGCTTCTGGATATAAATGTAGCTTCATTATCTGTGCACGTCTTCTAGAATTCAATGGGAAACATAGTTATTCGAATTATCGTTCTCCATGGTATCGCGGCAGGAAGTATTATTCCTTGGCGAAGGACATTAAGAGGGATAAGAGACCAAATTAATTGATTTACCCTTGACAATAGATTTTATTATATCGGAGCGAATATTTTGTTAACAATCGTGACAAAAAACGGTAATTTTCTTTCTGTTTTCAAAATTCAAGTAGTATACGTTTTAGGGTAGAAATCACAGAATTATGGAAACGTGCACAGAATTCACTTCTCCAAATAGCACGTCACACACAGTTTTTAACTGTTTTAACTGTTTTTGAAATGAAGCAATGAATAAATAAATAAAACCTAGGGCTAATGGAAATGACTAGACCAATGTAGGTTCCAGAGAGTTAAGGGGCCCCCATTTACCCCACTCAATCCATGCACATTTCACTCACCGAATTTGTCACAGGTTGGGATGCACAACAGATGAGAAATCTTGAACATGCTGATACTCACCTGAAACAAACGAAAATAAAAATTTAATAGTCAGTGTTATGAAGTGAGAGTCATTTCAGGTAGTGAAGAACATCACCGTATCAATTAGATAGATAAATATTTCCTATGGCATTTTTCTAAGAACGCTTCAATTCTGCACAGTAGTATCTTGTTGATTTATCTTGGATAACGTCGAGAAGGCTGTGCTTATAACGGATCGATGCACTCAGAGAAGTTATAACTATTGCCCAAGGAAAAATCGATTTTTTTCCCGATACAAATGAAAAAAACCGAAGTTCATGAATTAACGAAATTGAAACAGGCAAATTACAACAGGCCTGTATCGCACGCGCTTTCGGTCGTGTCCTATTTTATTCCGTGAGAATCTCAGCACGCCAGCCAGCCGTCAGAATTGCAGTGCACTCGCTGTTCCTAAATGAGACTAATGACCTTGCTAGACTTCAACAGCGATTCGAGTCTAGGAGGAAAGTATAAGTTCTTGATTTTTCTTTGGATATTGTATTTAAATATTAATCGTAATACTAATATTAAGTTTTGCTTTCTTGGTATTGTTATTTCATATTTCATTTCTTCATATCACATTGTGTCACGAAATGCTGTGTCATTAGTAGATCGATGCCAATAAAATATTGTTAAAATAATACTTGATATGATTGTCTAATATTAGAGGAAACCACTGCACATAAAAAAGTTAATTTCCTTCTTGTTGGACAGATTGATTAAAACGTGATTCCGGGCGCGTCAACAGCTAAGGTCATTAGACCCGTAAGTGTGGTGGATGTTTTCCTCTCGGGAGGTGGCAGTGAGCTTCCCCCGCTGGATGGCTAGATCCGGCACAACATACCGTCGGCTAGCAGTGTTTCCCTCAACCTGGTATCTCCCTCCAACGCGGCACCGCCTCAGCCGGGACAAGCTCTAAGCTCCCAACATGTTTGGTAATGTAGTGCATCTAAGTGTAAGTAAGGGGTGGGGATTAGGACAAGGAAGAGGAAGGAAATATCACACGCGGTTCGTGGCCCGTTTGGTAAGGTACTGCTCCGGCATTCGCCTGGTGTTGATCGGAGTACCCACGGATAACTACCGATCAGAGCAGCCGGCCGCTAGAATTCTCCTCCAGGCAGCGACTGAACTCGATCTCGGTATGCAGCTAGAGTCGAATATCCCGCCACCGGCGAGACTCGATCCTAGGACCTCCCGGTGAGAGGCACTGTAGTGCCATCAGTTGACGCCCTGAGCCTGACGCCCTCACCCAGTCCAGTTTGTTGGACAGTTCAGTCTCGAACTGCACAGATTCCATGAAGGTAAACGATCTCCCCGCTTCGCCACGAGTCACCTTCATAAGCTCGTCAAAGAGAAAAACTCGAAGATGTTTTAATCTCACCGCGCGGAAGAACCCACTCGAGGGTAATATCTCCGGTGTCGGCGCTCCCCCTAATTTTCTTTACGCGTTCCGCCCTGCTGCGCGGAGCCGATAAAGACACCGCCCCGCCCCGCCCCGCCCCGCCACCACGCTCGCCGTATCTCAGCGATCGCTACACGCCGGCGCCCCTGGCGGAGATATCGGCAACTACTCCCCTCTTGGCAAGCGCCGCGCCGGTGCTGCTGTCTCGCTCAGATAGCGGTGGTAGCTAGGCGAGGTCGAGGGGAGGTGCGATCTTGGCAGGGAACGTCGCCACACGCGTGACGTGCCAGCCAAAGTAGCGGATTGAAACATTTCGTGGTCTTAAGGTAAAGTTGTGGGGTACTTCACAACAAGTTCGCAGTGAAAAGTATACGAACTGGAAGAGAGGTGAATTCTATATTTTGTCGAATTCTTATTTTCCTCCAATCCCACATTGTCGGCAATCTTACATTTTCCGCTAAAACTACATTTTCTGCTAATCCTACATTTTCCTAATCCTACATTCTCTCTAATCCTGTATTCTACAAAGTTAAATTTTCCGATTTCTGCTCAAAATATTAATCAAAACAAATATAAATTATCGGTTGGGGAAAAAATACTTGAAATACACTTTTGAGATAAATAGAATTTCTGAGCGGAAAAATCGATTAGGCTATAAACTAACGTCAGCCGTAGTATGTAATCTAAAGTTCCTGTGACGCCCAACAGCGCCATTGTCGGTTCGGCCGATTTCGCGATAACTAAAGACAGATTTTTTCTGGTAAAGATCAGTTCAAAACAAAAGTTTGCAAGCTGTGTTCACTTGAATAATAGGAAAAAGCCTGGATTACATCAGTAATATATCCAACAGCCCGAGTTGTTCATCTCAACTGGTTTCGATGAAAATTTTTGTCATTTTTATTTACTTTTAGGACATTTTTAAAACTATTTTAAGAGAATTTCATTGATACTTTTTGGCGGTGTTTGAAGTCATCAAATACCGCCCCCTAGCAATTCGTAATATACCTGTTAATGATTTTTAATTTTCCCGATTTCCTGATTATGTAATGAAATCTTACACATCTTTCACCTGACCCGAGGCCGCACAGTACTTTTTCAATCGTTACGTGAATTAAAAATATTAATATAAATGTTTTTGAATTTCCCCTGGCTCTTTGGTATTTAACAAAACCATTAACATTCCTCACGTTGTCGGAAGCTGCATAGTTTACCTATTTCTACGTGCGTTGGAAATGAATAATTTAGATAAATATGTCAACAATCATCCTGTAATTATACAAGCGTTTACTAACACATATGAGTAAATTAATTCTACGAGTGCAGGGTAAATGAATTGCATAACCAGAGGAGAGTAGCAATACCTACATAAGTTCAGGGGAATAATTTTCTGCGTTCGCTTGAGTTCCACATTTGCAAACCAGTGGAGCCTAGCCACGATCATAAATTGCAGGTTACCGTCAAACTCAACTGCTGGACAGATCGAAAGCACAATCTCTGGCCAGTGAAGGGCAAATCGTTTATGTAAGGACAATATTCAAAGGACACAAAAGTGATGTATTACAAAGTGAAAGTGACGATAGAAATCTTGTGACTGATACCGAAGTTGCACATACTTACATTCACATATCGTGGTCTATGAATAACATCATAATGCTCAGAGGATTATGTAGCAGGTAGTACGTCATATTGTCTTTTCATTTATACTTAATATTATACTTATACATTATTTACTTTATTAATTGTCCATTTCTTTGTATTCCATTTCAAATGTGTGTGTGTGTGTGTGTGTGTGTGTGTGTGAGTGAATTTACTGACCTTTCAAATCATATTTTTTCCCCCTCTTCCTTGTACTATGCATCTCATACATAATAAATTATGCATTTTATGTGTAAGAACCATTTACCTATCCTAACCATTTATAGCTATTAACACAATTAGGTCAATAAAAAGCAAACAAAGAAACGTTTGAAATGTGTACCCTAGACGTATAAAGAGGTTTATAACAAACGACCTGTTATTTCTGTTATCGGTCGTGTGTCCTTCAATACTTGCTTAACATCACCTTATAAAAATAATTTTTATTAGAAATAGTACTCATACGATAATTAGGCAACAACTCTTTTGTTTCCGTGGTTCTTAACGGAAGGCGGTCTATTAAATTCTTAACTGACGCCGGTCGTTATGAGGGTCTAGGGGTCTGTTAAAGGGTTAAGGGATAAGGATAGGGAAAGGATGAGAAAGGTAAGCTCGCGCGCGGTCCATGGCTCATTTGTTCGGGAACTGCTCCGGCATTCGCCTGATGTTGATCGAAAAAAACACGGAAAACTTACAGATCAGAGCAGCTGGCCGCTAGAATTCGCTCCCAAAACGCGGCTGAATTCAACCTATCTAGCTAGAGTCAAACGTCCTGTCATCGACGGGACTCGAACCCTGGAACTTCCCGGTAAGAGGCACGGCTGTGACATCAACTGATGCATTGAGCCACCTACGCTGGTACAATTTGATGTTTTCATGGTTATAAATTTGATGCTCACATACTTATACGAGTTTGCAATTTTTATTGTACACAATGTTTTATGAAGTATTTTGATTAAATAAATTATAAAAAGTTTAACTGAATATAATATAATCATAACAGTCACCTGAAGAAGGGAAGAGGTTGTTCTCGAAACGTGTTGATGTCATACAATAAAAGTAAGTGTTTCTTGAACTCTTGAATATGATTTTAGAAAGAATTTTGACCTCAAACTAACATGACCGAATAAAACAATAACATAAGGTTGAGGTGACTGTCTAAAAAATATGAGCGACAAGAAAAAAGGTTTTAAGTAGCCTTAATGTGTTCCAATGCCTAGAGCAATATTAGTGAGACTAATAAGTAGTTTTCAAAGCTAACGATAAAATACCACTTTCTAGAGAGTTATTCACAGTCATTCCCTTAGGGCCTCTAAAAACCGGCTGCGTTACGATATGATAAGTGCGTGATATTCTTACGAAACCGAAATTTCCACCAGTCAAGAATAACAACATGCTTCATGGTGATAAAACATTTTTTATATTTATTGTAATTCATTGATCAATCAGAATTTATATGAGATGGTTTTAAAATAATACAAATATATTTAACATACGAGAAGATACGACTAGATATTCCCACGCTAACTGTGAGAAGATCGTTTCATGATTTTATTTTTCTGCATTTCATCGCAAGTAATATTAATGGTGCTGATATCCTGTTCCAACTATAGTTCAGTGTCCCTTAACGCAGTATCATACTGCAAAAGCCATTCTACATAACAAACAAGTGTACAAATTATTTGTACTTCGACATTTTCAACAGACTATGACGTGATCTCAACAAAACCTGCGCGAGATTTGATTTTTTCGACAGCGACCGTTCAAAATTCCGCAACTGCTTAAAAATTGTCTTGAACATATAACTGAAAATTATTTTATATTCTTTGTTTTCTGCTACAAAATGTTTCTCTTACGTTCATGACATAGTTGTGTTTAATCATTTTGTATTACTGTTTTAACCGAGATATTGCTTGACAGTTAATTTTTAAGGTTAATTTATACTTTATCTATTTGATATTTATTGATTTATTTCATAATTTAGATCATGAGAGCGCATCAAACGATGCAAAATTTGTCATTGACACTGATGTATATTATAATTATTCTATGATACCCTAATCGATTTTCGAATAATACTTTATTTTACGTAATAATTAAATTTATTTACTTACCACATACTTTGCAAGGCATATAAACAAATAATATTTTTCATTTGAGGTTAATCCTATTGGTATCCTAAAACGTTTTTATTTGTTAAATTCATTGGTGGCGATGCAATTTAGTTGGCAATGAGGCAGTAAGTTTACAAGGAAAAGAAATTATTATATTATGGCATAGTGGGGATATTGTTTCTTTGTTTTTGGGAAGCGTGATGATATTTTTGATAGTGAACATACGGCTGAATTTGGGACTGAAGGAAGATGTAGGATGTAGTTGCAGCTTCATATTTTATTATGTTAAATGATACCACCGCGGTGAAGTTGGTTATTTTGAAAAAAAAACATTAGCTGTTTGATTTTACAAAGAAATTTATTTTGAAATGTTTGAATGCGATTGAGGCTACAGATTATGGGATGCTGTAAACTATATGGAAAGTCGTGAGAGTAAGGCAAAAGATTGTTTTGTGTAACAGAACAATGTTGATGATGATCTATGGAGTAGAGGATATAATCAAGTTGATTTTCCGTAAGCTTTGTTATTAACAGAATTGATGTGACACTTTCAAGTTATCCGGTGCCCAAGGTACACTCGTAGATACTTTACTGACTGTGAGGTGAGCTCTCAGGTGATGGGGCAAGACACTTTTTGAGAATAAAACTTCGACCCACACCGCCAGTCACCGTCGGCGATAGGAAGGGAAATTTTCCCCAACTAACGCTTTTGCCTCTCCGGAAAAGGCGAAAATGTCGCGCGTAACATCTGTTGACGGTGGTCAAAATACATTAGTGTGTTCAAAATTTCAGCATGTTAATGCTGACGATGCAGTTTGTCGTAAGTTAGTATTTCATAAGCTTCTGATTCTTTGTAAAGTTCTTTTTATAGTTCCAAAAGGACGGTGATTTCCTAATTTCTTTCGCAAAAACTGGATGATTACCGATGAGAGAATTCCCCACCATTGGCGTTTGAAAACCAGTTTGAATTACCGATGTGTGCTTCACCATTCAAATCCAGCGTCAACATTAAGAACGCACCTCAATATTCTAGTTACATTCTCGCTTTTCCAAAGATAAACCGAAACAACTGTGATTTTCTTCTCCAGAAATTTAGAATCGATAATGATAATAATAATAATAATAATAATAATAATAATAATAATAATAATAATAATAATAATAATAATAATAATAAAGCTTATCACAAAACATTTTGTAATTAAAATTTTTAAAAAATATCAAATTTCATTAATATTTTAAGAATTATAAGACGAAAAATTAATGTAAAGAACAGTGCACCTCTTAAGGATACTAGCTCATAAACTGTTTAAAAAAATTGCCATTTGCATTCGTCTCTGAAAGATAATGAGATGATCCGAAATAAATTAATAAAACAAATGATGGTGGAACACGAACAGCATTTGTCGGTCTGCAGGATTTTTTTCAACCAGGACTCTCCCAACAGCGGGACACGCTCTACGCTCCCGACCGGCCTCCCCGAATATGTGGTAGTGTAGTGCATGTTAGTGTAAGTGTGTGTGTAAGGGGAGACGATAGGACAAGGAAGAGGAAGGACAGATCGCGCGCGGTCCGTGGCCTGTTTGTTAGGATACTGCTCTGGCATTCGCCTGGTGTTGATCGGGGAAACCACGGAAAACTACCGATCAGAGCAGCCGGCCGCTAGAATTCTCCTCGAGACAGCGACTGAATTCGATCTACCTGAGAAGCTAGTGTCGAAAATCCTGCCGCCGTGGGGAGTGTAACCTAGGACCTCTCGGAAAAGGGCTCTGCAGTGACATCAGTTGATGCCCTGAGCCCCCTCTCCCGGTGCCAGTGTCGAAAACCCTCTACCCATAGGACCTCCCGATCACAGGCGCCGCTGCCCTGAGCCGCCGAGTGGCTGCGAGGCGTGGGCGTGGTTGCGAGTGGGTGGGCGCGAGACGCTCCGGGCGGGACAGGAGGTGCCGTGGCCAGTGGGCGGAGCGGAGCGGAAGTGGAGCGGGTGACGTAACTTCCGGCGCGGAGAGAGCGTGGGCCTCCCGAAATTTCTCCGCCGCGCGCGCTGAGCCCCCCGGGCCACGGGACGCGCTCCTCGACTGTCCGCGCGACCCAGCAACGACTCACTCGCTTCCTTCTGGCCAACCGCTTCCGCAGTTTTAACGATGCCCGAAAACATGCATTACGCTTTACTAGACTAATGCGAAATGCGTACGCATAATGCGTTCTTTTAGGCTTATTATAACAGTTATTATTTCATTATTATTGTTATTTTTTATTGCTATTATTATTAATATTATTGTGTTAATTACTGGGTTCCTGTATTAAATATATAATTATATTCAAAGTAGTATTGTATTGAAGTGTGGTGACGTGTTGTGCAGTGTAGTGCAGTATAGAAGTAGAAAGAAAAGTGAATTTCTAATGTTGTGAAGTGAAGTGAAGTGAAGTGAAGTGAAGTGAAAGTGAAGTGAAGTGCAATTAAAAAGTCGTGTAGTCTTGTATTTAATAGTTTAAAATACCTGTGCAGGTCAGCCATAAAATGTAGTTAATGCTATTATTGTTAGATTATTATTATTATTATTATTATTATTATTATTATTATTATTATTATTATTATTATCTCTTTAAATAATTCAAAGTTACATTGTTAAGTATTTTAAAGTTAATATTCCTAATTGTAATATGTAAATTGTAGAGTTCTGCCACCAGGTTGTATAAACCTACTTGCAGAAATAATAAATATCTATCAACCATCTATCTTATGACAAGGAGAAGGATTTTGATGCCCTAAAGCATCGCCAAAAATGATCAATAAAATGCTCTTAAAATGCTTTAAAAATGCCCTAAAACAAAGAAAAATGACGTAAAAAATCTTATCAAAACCAGTTCAAATGAACAACTGAAGCTGTTGGATACGTTACTAATGTAATGGAAGCTTCTTCCATTAGTTCAAGTGAATTCAGCTTGTAAACGTTTGGTGAGGACTGTTCTTTGCCAGGAAATCTCTGTCTTTAGGTATCCCGAAATCGACCGAACTGGCAATAGCACTGATATACGTCACAAGAATTACATACTCACAACGGCGGTCAAAACAATTTCGAAGCGACCAAATTGAATAGGCTGAGTAATTCTGTGAAGAACATTTGTTGCATCTCGTAAATGTTATTTGAAGCATGTCCCATTATTAATAACGTTAAAGTCGGTAAAATCAGCAAAAAATACAATAAAAACGATGGGAAAAGGTAAAAAATGACTTATTAGTCGAAATCGACAAAAAAGTCAAAATAATGATCTACAAAAGTAAGCCTTTTGTCATAACATAAAATGAATTTCTATAGTAAACGGCATTCTAAAGTGAAAAGACAAAAAGACATTTCATTAAATTTCACCCCCTACTAATAACCTTAGCTGTTGACGCGCCCGGAATCACTAATCAATCAATCAATCAATCAATCAATCAAAAACCTTAGGTGGCTCTGGGCATCAATCGATGACACTGCAATCCTTTTGATCGGGAGGTCCTAGTGTTCCACTCGGGTCAGTGTCAGGATTTTCGACACTAGCTTGCCAGCTAGGTCGAATTCAGTCGCTGTCTGGAGGAGAATTCTAGCGGCCGGCTGCTCTGATCGGTAGTTTTCCGTGGTTTCTCCGAATGCCGGAGCAGTACCCTAACAAACGGGCCATGGACCGCGCGCAAGCTTTTATTCGGCTTCCTTGTCCTATTCTCACCTCTTATTTACCTTCACTTACACTTGCATGCACTACACTACTACACGTACCGCGAGACCTGACGGGAGATCAGAGAACGGAGGGCGATCGGCTAGAAGTCGGTGCCGGATCTCCATCTGGCTAGAGCGAAATCGCCGCCACTTCCTAGAATATACATTCATCACACTAACGGGAAAAATGACCACGGCAGTTGAACTGCCCCGAAATAATCAATCAATTGTGAAACTATTGTTTTTAACACTCAAGAACTCATCTCGTGCACCGAAAGGAAGCAAATTACCTTTGTCAGAAAAAAATGTCGCCGGTTTGGGATTAAGAGAGTGGTTTTCCTTTTCTTCTTGAAGGTTGGATTGGTAACGGGTAACGCAATAAATAGTTATTTAGGCACCACAGGTGTTTTAAGGGTTCTAATGATCGAGGGGGAGAAAAAGGCCGAGGGCGTTTGCGCGATATCCATAGAACCAGTTAACTCCTGTGGTACATACATGTATTATATATTTAATTTTAATTATTCATATTTATTTATTTATTAACTAGTTGTTAACTTGACTTTCTTTGTCATTGCATATTTCCCTCCCATAATTCCATGATCCTCTTCACCCAAGTAACTTATGCGGTGTGTACTGAGCAATAACAAGTAACTGGATCCAAGGCAATAACAAGAAATAACGTACTAATGATAAGTCAAATCTATGTAAAAAATGCCAGAAAAGCTCAAGGCATTTTGAACAAAGAATTTAAGAGTTAAGAGAAAGAGGTGTCTAACATTACACAAACAATTTTTGTACACACGTACTAAAGATTTTAAAACGTTAATATTTTATTCTGTATTAACAGTATAATTATAAATATTTTATCTGTGTTCACGAGTAGTACTATCGCTTCATCTTTGAGTCACTGTGACTAGAGCCTAAAATGGCTTTGCTGTGCCCTAGACGACAGTGGTCAGAGTTTCACGAGATATTAATGCGATTAAAATACATTTTGAAATAAAAAAACTTAAACCTATTATTAAAAAATGAATGATGTATATTTTGTTACTGATAATTGATTGCTTCTGTTTGTCTTCCATGTAGAGCTCGTTATAAACTGCATAACTTACTTGGATCGAGACGATCGTGGTGACCAAGGAAATATGACAGCAATTGAATGATACTACATGTTCTCTTAGGAAGGGAATTATGAAAGGGAATGATGGGAGGGAAATATGAAAAACTGATTCATGTTCGCATCTTGTTAATTAGTAAATAAGTACGTAAATCTGAAACATTAAAATTCGGTAAAAACTAAATATTATATTACCACGGGCGTTAACTGGCTCTAAAGATGACGCTTGATCATTAAAACCCTTTAATGACCTTGGTGCGAAAATAACTATCACTATTCGTATTATGAATTATTATACGAGTTTAATTTTATTCCGTCATTTTTCACGGACAACCTTTAGTGTAGTAAATGACTTAGATCAGGGGTGAACAAACGTGAACGAGCCTACGAATCATCATGTACGCAAGCTTTCAATTTGTCTTTATTGTTCGGTTCCGCCAAACTTGTGAGTCATCCTTCTAATGTTCAGGTCGTTCTGTTGGGATTCTCTTTTTTTAACGCACTTGCTCACTTGCGTCATCACAATTCGCCTCGTCATGCGCCATCTCTTAGAATGTGCTCGTTTTGTTGCAATTCTCCGCTGCTGAGCAAAGTTGAGTCAGAGAGAAGTACGTGGCACAGCCGCCAGGGTGTCGAAGCACTAAGAGCCGGGAACAAATGAGGGTAGTCACATCGTTTCCTGCGAAAGTATGACAACAATGTTCGTGCAAAGGGGTTTCTAATTTTAACACTCAATGTTTCCAAATGCATTGTCTTAAGCTCAGGTGCTGGGAGTTATCTAATATATGAAAACATACGATATTTTCGATATCAAATAACATTTTTATTACATTAGTCAAACATTTCTAGAACTGAAGAACGCAATTCTTTAACTAATGAGTAGGAGGCGGATTTGAATGAAGTGTCATTTTTTTCTTTTTCTTTTAGAACAATGCCTTTTAGTAAAATTATTTTATGTTAAGACAAAAGGAAATGACCCATTTTTATACGACTTTTTTTGGACTTTTCGTCGATTTTGATCAGAAGTGGTGACTCAGTGCAAATGATGTCACTGCAGTGCTTTTGTTCGGGAAGTCCTAGGTTCGAGTCCCGACGGTGGCAAGATTTTCATCACTAGCTTCTCAGATAGGTCGAATTCAGTCGCTCTCTGGAGGAGAATTCTAGCAGCCGGCGGCTCTGATCGGTAGTTTTTCATGGTTTCTTCTATCAACACCAGGCGTATGCCGGAGCAGTTCCCTAACGAACGGGCCACGGGCCGTGCGCGATCTTTCCTACCTCTTCCTTGTCCCATCCTCACACACTTACACAAATACGCACTACAATACCACACGTGCCGGGAGACCGGTCGAGAACTTAAAACTTGTCCCCGCTTGAGCGGTGTTACTCTGGTGGGAGATACCTTGTTGAGAAAAACCCGCTAGTCGACGGTAGGTCAGCGCCGGATCTGCCATCCAGTGGGGGAAGATTACCGCCACCTCCTGCGATAAAAGCATGTAGTAACTTACGGGACTAATGACCTCAGTAATTGTCGCTCCCAAAAATACTAATAATCAATCAATCGTCGATTTTGACTGAGAAGTCATTTTTACCTCTCTTTTTACTCATATCTCCCCAGCGAGGCGCCACTTCAGCCAGGACAACCTGTAAGCTTCTGATTGGTCTTCTGACATGAGCGGTAGTGTAGTTGTCGTAAATGTGTGTGTGTAAAAAGAGAGAATGGGACAAGAGAGAGGAAGAAAAGATCACGCGCGGTTCATAACCCATTGGGGATGGTGATAAAGAAGTAGAAAAAGGAGGTAGAGGTGAAGGTGAAGTTGGAAATGATGTTCAGTATGTGGAGGTGGAGGAAGAGGAGTAGAAGATGAGGAAGAGAAAGGAGAAGGAGAAGGGGGAGCGGAAGAGAAGGAAGAGGTATCATGTGTATATTTTTGTATTTGGCATTGACCCAGTCCCACAATGCTTTTAACCCAAGTGTGTAGTAAGTGATTCTAACGTAAGAGCGCTTCTGACACTCTCTCAACGACCTGTGGTGATGTAGAGAAGAATGAACCTTGTGCCTAACCATTCAAGATGAACTTAAATTCAGTTCAATGCATTTCTTTGTTTTGGACCACGGAGTTCTGTCATCCCGCGATTAGATCTTAATTATCTCTGAGACGATTTTGACACACACACAAAGTATCTGAAACTTTTTCCCCATTTTCTTTTCTTCACTAAAATAATGAACCTTGAAGAGAAAAGGTACCATAACAAAAGAACAGGATAACCTGACTGATAGCATTATGAAACAAGAAAATATTCAATTTAATGTCGAAAAATCAAATCTGTAATAATAAATAACTTCTAATGGTGAAATCATTTAGGACCGCAATGTAAAAAAATTCAATTTTTAATGTTACTGTTTAATATCTACTTCTTGATAAACACGTTTGGCACTAGCAATGAAAAAGTCGAGGTAATGCCTGCAAGATTTCGTGTGCTGCGAGTAAAAATGCTCTGAGTGTATTCACTTAAGATAATAAAAAAAAACATGGAAAGAGAGAGTTTAGCTGGGGAATAAGGAAAAACAAAGACATTTTTGGCATGTCAACAAATATACAGCCACTACAACCACTTGCATGCGGAAATATGAAGTTGATACTTACAAGCTAAATCCGCGAAAGAATTACATTCCACGTTTTATATAATTTCCTTGCTTTCGAAAACTCCAGAAACGCACCGGATGACTGGCGAGTGTTATGTCGTTGAAACACGATTTGAGATGTGGTGTCAGAGAACTCTTGCTTCTCGCAATGGGGAATGAGCTCAATTTTTCCTCGACGTGCGAATTATTTGTTTTGCTGCACTCCCTTATCTATCCTCTGCAAGAATGAAACGCCAAAGAGTACACATCGACACATGTTCACAATCGATCGATAGTAGGAAAGTCCACGAGTGACGGGAAAAAGCAGAATGTAAGAAAACAGTGTAAAATAACTGATACAACTAAATTTGAGAAAAGAAGGAAAAAAGAATGGAATAACAACATCACATGGATGAACGATGATAGTCTGGTGAAGATAGCCAGGGATACGATACCATTAGGAAGAAGAAACCCTGGAAGGCCGCAGAAAAGATGGAGAGAAGATATTCAGTCGACATCTAGTGAATCCCCGAGATGAAACGTGAAGAAAAGCAAGTTCATAACCTACCACTTGTACAAAAGATGAAGTACACAAGATGAGTGCTACGGTTTCGCCTCGAAATAAGAAACAACACTCACTGACGTACTTGGAAGTGAGATAGCCGACCTTGAAGATAAAGAGCAACTGCAGGTGTAATCCATCGGAAGACAAAACGTTTTTGGGACCATGTTCGTGTTAAACTGACTTTTACTTCAGTGGAATAAAGCATGGCAAGACTCCAAATCTATCAACTACGCCGAGATTTTGCGAACTTACTACAAGTTCGGCATTCAGCAGAGAAGAACAGTGCGACTGTTGGTTTGGGTTTTACAACAGTTCACACAGATCTAACACATATGCACCTTATAAATAAATGATCACAACCCTTATGTGTATCTTGTAACACAAGTCTATTTCTGCACCATATGTTTTATAAATTACAGCCAAAACGCTAGTTTACCTAGAGGAAGAACATTTGACGAGCATACCACAATAATTAAGTTTTCAAGAGAAGGCTATTAAATTTTTCCAAAGTATTATTATTTTTAATGAAATTTAATCTGACATTTCAGCAAAATACTGTCTCTTAGACAATCAATCTGTAATAAGTATTAAAATATACGTAAAACATTACATTGAACCTGAAAAACATTGCATTGAAATGGAAAGAAGATAGGTTTTGTACAGTCCTGCAATAATAATGTTAAATTGTAAAAATGTGAAAGTGTAAAAGGGTGAAATTTAAAATGTAAATGCACTCTCTAATCTCTCTACAGTATTCTGTAATGCCAGTCGCTCATGATCATTATTTTCATGTGTTTCAAAATAAAATTATATAAAAAGCATATTGAGTTTTGAGTAATTGGAAACCTTAAACCCAACTTTTTATCAATTATAATGAAAAATACTTATTCTATTTACTTGAAGATAGAATGATGAATATTATCTTCACCGTGAACTTGTGAGTTTCTTCCGATCTAATGACTTCTCAATTGGCTAACGGATTTTGATCATCGAAGAACGAAGATATATTTTTCAGTGTGAGGTAAAATAGGTCATATAAAGATATTTAAAATCATTACAGTCGGTATTCATATGGGGACGGTTTTAAAGATTTAATGGCGATTGAGTTAGTGACCTCAAAATGTCTCCTATTTTTATTACCCGACTGTGCGAAGAAATAATTTTTGTTTTCTAACTTTTATTTTCAGGGTTTCTCGGCGGATTGTAGCGATTTTCTTCGAATAAACGCTTTTCGATCGTCAAAGAACCGAACGGTCATTTTTCAGTGAGTGTGTATGTGTGTGTGTGTGGGGGGGTAAGCTGTATGTTGTACTAAAAATAATTACGGGGAACAAGAAAAATCATTACGGGGAACAAAAGAAAAAGAAATCATTACGGGGACCTTGAACTTAAAAGCCTAATATTTGAAATATTTATTTCTACCTTGTACTCTTTCAAATACACAATACATATTCAACACAAATTACGATTGATTTTGTTATGATTTGTAGTTTTTTATTGTTATTCGTTCCCATATAAGTTTAACTCAATTAATGTCCGTGTTGGTGAAGTGTTGTTTCTTACATATTTTGTTTTCTAGGTACTTTTCACATTAAATTTGACTTTTAGCATATTTTGAATGTTAAGGAAAACCGATTTTAGATGGGAGTCTTTTTAATTCATTCAGCATATTTCATAAATGTTTTCTATAACTAATTTAATATAATATTGGAAAAGAAATTGAATTTTATAATTCTCTCCTTCATTAAAAATATCAGTAACTCAATAACCCTTCACAAATCAATTCGCCAAAAGGAAGTGTCAATATCAACCATATTCCCTGCAGATTACCTAATTTAGTAGATATTCCGGTAAATATCCGGGTGAAAAGTAGGATTAAAGGAATTTCGGAACAATTTTTTTCTAAACTCTCAACTTACTCAATCACAACTCTCCTGTTACATGAGTAGCAGTGAAATTCAACTGGGAAAAGTGCGGCATTTTGGTGTTTCCGCTTAAAAATTAGCGAGGGCAACAACATCCACGGAAAAGAAGGGAAAGCTATTTCCCAACGTCAGAAGAACTTGAGGTTGTAGGCTGTTTTTTCTACCTCGAACTCGGCGTAACAGTTGACCCCAGTCGTCCATGCGACTATGATTAAATGACAAAACAATGTCGCATGCTAATGTAGCGGAGGGGGAAGCAACGATATTCCCCTCGTCATTTTTCCCCTCCATCTTGTTTCGGTATAGTAATACTGTTCCTTCGTTCAGAGCTTTTAGGACCTGTTCTAACCCTAAGTTATATTTCTGCCTCTCAATGCTTATCAGTTGTTTGCAAATAATCACGTTGCAATCTTATTTCAGTATTAGTCGATGTATCTTCATTCAATATTTGTAAAACTCCATTCACCCTACTCGCATCACAAAAAATTTACATTTCATACACTTTGTGAAATATTTTCAGTCCTAGAAGAGAACCTATGAGATGCCGTCTTAGTTTCCTCAACCTTTGTATTAGTGTAAGCTTAGATTATGTTATAATTGTCACGCCATGTATATCTATACATATGTGTAGTATTGTGAATAGCTGATCTAAGTACACCAAAATCAAGTCATAATATCTTTTTAAATATATGTATGTAGAAAAGAGTTGTGAATTTGGAAAAACATAGTGGATATTGAAACTATGAACGTCGTATCTACGATTATGCAGAAAGGACTTAAAACTAACTTGCTAACAAGTATTTAAACAAGAATTTCACTTTAAATATCACGACTTAATCGTCAGGTGTCGATTTCTTTCGAACTCTAGCTAGCCCCCTAAAACAAATTGGCGTCCATAGCAACCCATTACACATACTCAGTTCTTCGTTGTGGTAGGTCGTGGTCACACACTCGTACCAATTTCTACTCATTTCGTTGCAATACCCATTACCATCCTACTTTGTAGCAGCTCTTTTAACATGTAATTGATAACTCCAACCTGCCATGGATTTGCAAGAGATTTGCAAGTCCTAGTTTGGGTTGGCTGAATTCAAATCTGCAAGCCATTATTATGTCATGGTCTTTCTACTGTGTGGGCCGAAATTTTCAGTTTTATAGACATTTCTCGTTGATAATCACGCTTTTAAATGCCTGAAACCAGTAGCGACTCATTTTTGCTTCTTAGGAGGACGAAAGAAGCCAATTGCATTAAGTTCTTCAAATCCAACATACACCAAATTCGATTAATGTGAGGACTTGCGATGGGAGAGGAGAGAAATATCTATCAGTTGAATTGAATTGACCTTATTTTACGTGGCGAGACTCAGGCCATGAGGCCTGCTCTTCCGTCTGACCACGCAAATTTCGTTACGCTCCTTTGAACAAGAGAAAGAAGGTATTACTTGGGCGACGAAACAGGCGATTTGAATTTAGCTCAGAGGCATCATTTAGGCTTGAGGATCTTTTACATGCAGTAAATCTACTAACATGGGACAGCCGGCTTTACTTCCCCTCCGAAGGAAGGCGTACGAAGGACTTTTTCGCCCTTAAAAATCCACGGCTTCGATCGGGTGTGAACCCGCGAACTTGGGTATAGCAGTCCGATACGCTAACCGCTACACCATCGCCGCCACTTCGGGTTTGTCGTGGCTTTCGTCAGCCCAAACTGTAAGCTTACGCCCACTTCTGAGTGTCGGAGTGTGACATGCCCCACCGCCCATTCTGGCGGCCGGTTGGTTTGATTCTGGCGGCTAGCTCCGTGTTCTCCGTGGTTTCTCGGATCAATACCAGGCGAATGCCGGAGCAGTACCCTAACAAACTTTTTTTGATCAAACTTTGCCCTCGAATAGAATAAATTACGCTCAAGAGAATGGTGGTGGTTTCATGTTAGTTAAAATCCCAGTTTTTTGAAAATTGCAAAATGTGCAATTTTTTGGGCAACTTCGCACAATTATGATAATGAAATTACATAATATTTTCTTGATGATCAAATTTTCAAAAATATGTGTTGTTTTCGTGTAATTTTGTGCGAGATATAGACAAAATATTTTTTTTTCTCAAAAACCCGTTACATTTTTCTCCACGGATAGAAGAAGGAAATCTTAAAAGAATGGCGCAGGTCTTACTTTCGTTAACCGTTGATGGGAGAAACCACGGAAAACTACCGATGACAGCAGCCGGACGCTAAAATTCTCCTCCAGACAACGACTGAATTCGACTTCGCTGAAAAGCTAGTGTCGAAAATCCCGCCGCCGTCAGGACTCGAACCTACGACCTCCTGGTCAGAGGCGCTGCAGTGACATCAGTTGATGCACTGAGCTACCGTCCCCGGTGAAATTTGAGCGAGAAATGTGCGAGAGAGTATGTGCCGTTGGCGCACCATTAGTTGTTTCCTGGGCCGATCTGCGTCCCAATTGTAGGGCAGCGTCCTCGCCCGTGGCTCCCAAAGCCCCCTGTGCCGCACCGCCGGCGCCTGCGCGCCGGGGGGGGGGGGACTGCTTTACTTTCTCGCGCAGGCGGCCGAGACAAGCCCGTTTCACTTCCCGCGCCGTATGAGCTTCCGACACGGCCCCCTGCACGCCACGCGCCCGCGCCGCAGGGGGCCTTGCTCCTTTACATCGACGCACGACTCGTTTCACGGGCAGACGACGCAGACACACCGCCTAAGAACATTATTTAATAAAGTTACACTAAGAACACTAATTGCCGACCTGCATGACCGTGGTGGTTGGAGCGTGTGCCGACGCAACGCCTCGGTCTGAAGGGTCGCGGGTTCGAGTCCCACCGTGGTCTTGGTGGTTTGTCCCTTGCCTTTCATGTGTGTGTGCTGTCGGAAGGCCGCGTGAGTCTGCTCCACAGACCGAAGGATCTGCCAGTGTGTCGGTGTCTAGTGTAAAGGTGTGCGATCCTGATCTGGAGTGCCGAGGTGGTTAGAGCGTGTGTCGACTCAGCGCCTCGGTCGGAAAATTTGCAGGTTCGAATCCCACCATGGGCATGGTTGTTGATTGCTAGGTGGTTATGATTCCGGGCACGTCAACCACTATCGCCATTATTCCCTTAAGCGCAGTGCATGTGTTTTCATCAGGATGTGGCGGTAATCTTCCTCCGCTGGATGACGAGATCCGGCGCGGACCTACCGTCGGCTAGTGGGGTTCCCCCTAACCAGGACTCTCCCACCAGCGGGGCAGCGCCCCAGCCGGGACAAGCTCTAAGGTCCCGACCGGCCTCTCGGAATATGTGGCAGTGTAGTGCATGTAGCTTAAGAGTAAGCGGGGTGTAAGTAATGAATCAGGATAGGACAAGGAAAAGATAGAGCGCACTTCGTGGCCTGTTTGTTAGGGAGCTGCACCAGCATTCACCAGTGATTTTTTGGAGAAACCACGAAAAACTGCCCTACCCTGCTATGTCCGTAGTGTGGAAAACGCAGCAGCGTCGGTCTTCGAGCCCTAGGGCCTCCCGGTCAGAACACAGCGGCAGTGAAGCAAAGGAGCCGGGGGTCGGCGGCGGATGGGCGGTGGGCGGTGGGCGTGCGCGTGGGCGATAGAAGTGCGCAACGGGTCGCCCAATTGGGCGCCGGGCGCTAATCCCTTATCTACGGCCGCCAGCGCCCTCCCTCCCCCCCAGGCACCGCAGCGCTGCACGCGGCAGCCCCGCGCACTGTCGGGTGCAAACGGCCAGTGCCAATTGGCGTCGCGTGCCAGCGGTTGCGGGAGGCGGAGGGATGTCGCGACTTGTGTAGCCACATCGACAACAAAACATCGATTATCAAAATTAAAACATCGATATTAATAATACAACGACCAAAATCCATCCATGTTTTTAAACATGATGTTTTAAAGCTGATTTAGTAACCTCTGACATTAAAGTTATGAGAACAAAATGTAATTTGACAGTGGCCGTGTATATTTATTTATAATTAAAATTTAACAGAAAACAAACTTCGACTAAGTAGGTCGTTAATTCAATAATTGAAGGGTATGAGTTAGCTGAGCGGTCGCGGCTTCTTCTCCAAGCTGAATGGCGAGATCGAGCGCCGATCTACACGTCGGCTTGTGAATTGTATCCCTTTCCAGGTATCTCCGCCAGCGGGACACATCCCTAGCTTAGACATGCTCTCGAGACTATGCTCCCGACCTGTCTCCCGGCATGTGTGGCAGTGTAGTGCATGTTAAAGTAAGTGTGTGTAAGGGGAGAGGATAAGACAAGGAAGAGGAAGGACAGATCGCGCGCGGTCTGTGGCTCTTTTCGTAGGATACTGCTCCGGCATTCGCCTGGTGTTGATCAAAGAAACTACGGAAAACTACCGATCAGCGCAGCCGGCCGCTAGAATTCTTCTTCAGGCAGTGACTGCATTCGACCTAGATATCTGCCTCATGTCGGAAAACCCGCCACACCGTCTGGATATAACTCTCAAGACCTCTGGGTCGCCGATGCTTCAGCGTCAATGATTCTTGCCCATGAGCCAACTCCCCTTGTCCCATTTTGTCCGGCTGTCACACTTGGCCCTTATTGTCCCATTTTATCAATTTGTTCCCCCTTGTCCCATTGTCCCCCCTTCTTTCATTTGTCCCCTTTATTTCGTTTGTCCCCCTTGTTTCGTTTGTCCCCCTTAATTCATTTGTTCCCCTTCATCCATTTGTCCACTATTTCCTTTAGTCCCAACGTTCTCTCTCTCTCTCTCTCTCTCTCTCTCTCTCTCTCTCTCTCTCTCTCTCTCTCTCTCTCTCTCTCTCTCTCTGTCTCCCCAGACCACTCACTCAATGCCTCGTTTCCCCGCGCATCCTTCCTGTTTCCGACCGGCCAGTGGCGCTTTCCCTTTGTTCGGCCTTAAGCTCCTTTATATAATCTCTTATTGATGTTTCAGGAGGCTCTGAAATAAACAAACAACCAGCGCTCCAATCGGTTTCACGACGCCAAGTCTACGAAAAGAAGCAGACTCTTCAATAAATAGGCTTATACGTATACGATACACGCTTCCAGGGTTTTTCCTTTAACTTTTGGCAAGAGTCTGAATTTTTATTTACTTATTTATGTACTATTTATTTACTTAAGTTTTTATTCGTTTATTTACTTTAAATGTTTTTTGATGTCTAAAAACAATTGAAAACTATGTGTGATGTACTACGGGGAAGAAGTGCAATATCTGCGGATTTCTTCAGCTCTAGGTTTCCTACTCTAGCTCTTATTCTACAACATGTGAAGTTGAATTATATGTACATGCAGCAACGAGCTACTTTGACAAGAATTGATAAGAATATATTCTCTATCTGTCTATCTACATGCATGTATTAAACACTGCAATACATTAATAGTTCATTATGTAACTAGTTTATAATGTTAAGTTGTATTGCGTGAGTACATACTTTGAGAACAAGCGACGTTAGGTGCGAGTTTTCAAATTTCTATGAATGCAATAAAGCAGCATTATAAACGAGTTGCATACATTTTGGTTTACGTATTTCTCGATAACAGCATTATGCATAAGAGAGAAAAAGTAAATTTTTGAAAATAATTTTGTGCTTAACAGTATTTAACTTCGGCGCGAGAAAACGGTGGTCGGCTATTGGATTACCGTTACCTTCCCACCATTCTCTCGCTGCGATTGGCTGAATGTATGATGAAGCAATTATTCGTTCCATAAACGGCAAATACATCATGAAGTGTCCCGTAAGATGTCATTCAATGAACTATTTCTTGTAACGTTAAAGGACATTCATAACGCAGCATAACAAAAAAAGTTATTTATGCAACAAATCCTCTAAATTAGTCTTTGAGGATGAGTTTTTAAAGAATAGGAATGAGGTTGAGTCTTTAAGGATAAGGAAGATTAACTACTCAGCTCCTCTATCGCTTCGCCTCGCACTCAACATTCCGGCCGAGTCCTTCAAGACCAATAGAGGACGTTACATACAGTTTGTTGTTATTTCTAGCTTACCACTTATTAAAAATGAATATTTAACACTTTCATGAGTTAAGAATTGTCACTACTCCCCATGTCACTACTCCCCATGTCACTACTCCCCATGTCACTACTCCCCATGTCATTACTCCCCATGTCACCACTCCCCATGTCACCACTCCCCATGTCACTACCCCCATGTCACTACTCCCCATGTCACTACTCCCCATGTCATTACTCCCCATGTCACTACTCCCCATGTCACTACTCCCCATGTCACTACTCCCCATGTCACTACTCCCCATGTCATTACTCCCGATGTCATTACTCCCGATCCCATTATTCTGTGATGTAGTTTACAAGTAGTCCCAAAGCGCAGATATTGGAGGACTGCAGGAAATTACAATAGAGTATAAGAATTCAGGACATTCGGTAGAAACAGAAAAAAAATCTGCGGTACAGCGGAACACATGTGGATATTCAGAACATTTTCAGAGCGTTTTCAGGACGTATGGCAAGCGTACATTTGTGCTGCAGGCCAGCTGTCGGCACGAAATCTCGTGTGCAGGCAGTGTTTTCTGCAATGCCATGCATGACCGCCCCGCCTTTCCTTTCCTAGCGCGTTATCTCCCAATGAACTTCAGCCGGTTGCGTAACCCGGGAGAGCATAAGCGAAAACCACCCGAGAAAACGATCCGAAAGGGAAATAAACCAGAAACACGACAGTGTTTGGACGATTATCGCATCGTCGAGAAACTAGAAAGTCTGGGGCACCGCCCGCTATCACATCTCGTTCCATTTCGGTGATAGTATGCGCCCAAAAATTTCACGTATTCACTTTCCTTGGAATGTGAATTGCTCTTCAACAATAGGGAGATTTAGCGCCAGGCGCAAGGCGACATTCTTATTATTGGTCACGTGAGTAACGACGTTATACGGTCGTAAGGAACGACATTCAGATGAGCTTCAGTAATTGCAGCATTGCGTTATGCATTAAAACAAAAGATGAATTTCAAGCATCTCACAAAGAAGTTGCGTACTATGTCAAAGAGTGTAAGCAAGTGGTAAGACATTTAAACCACGGTACGAGTCAAGCGTAAAAACTGTCCATGGTGTCAAAATGAAGGAGTTTTACATTTTCTGGGGGATGAGTACGCAGTTTGGAAATGCCTGTTCTCCTTATCGCCTGTTCTTGAAAATGTAGTAAAATTACAGCGTTCGTTGTGAGCTCGTGATATAACCTGACATGAAGATATGATTTAAACATTTGTTTTACGAATTTCGTACCTGTCCCCTTCCCAACATTATCCGTTAAATTTTGCCGGAGTTGTGGAGTTGGTAAGGAATAATTATATTTGCCTCACATTCGAGAATCAGTTTATTAGAGTTGGAAAAACGCAACCTTTCCTATTTTTAGGCGGCCATATTGCCGTTTTTAATGTGACTGTAGAGAAAGGCGTGCACGACTTCTGAAGGTATATGGTCGAGCCTCAAGCGTAAGGTAAGACGTTACAACTTCAATTTCCGTCACATGACTGTTAGTGCATAACGTAGCTACCTTATACGTATCGGTAAAACTTCCTTCTCCTGCACTTAGCACCCAAATGTAGAAATTGACCCGCCTTCGAAGTAACCCGGATCCGGCCGACCGTTCCCAGTTAGATTCTTCGCTGTACTTCAATCGAAGCAAAATAAGTGTACATCGACGCGGCTCGTTCTCCTAGGTGAGAATTGATAATTATTTTCGCGGATCCACTCAGAATATTCTAAGAGATTTCCCTTAAAAACGTTTTTTTTGTTGTTGTTGTTTTAAGCAACTAAATCGCGTTTTGCGAGACTTTCGGCACATAAAGTGATGATCAATTGTACATTAGTTTCCTGACAAGACAAATGGAATGACAATTCTTAGCCAGTTTCCTGTAGGAAATTCTGCGAAGATTCTAGAAAAGACACGGGTTTTTTGTTATTTTAATGTACCTACGAAAATACTAGTGAATTACTATACTCTCATTCCGGCATTTACATGAACCATTACGACTTCATATTCATAAAATAGCCGATAATTTAAAGTAATTTAATAATGAAACACATTTAAACAAGTATTTTAATCAAAACATTTTAATGTAACTTTCTATGGCCGAAAATGGACTAAACGGACAACTGTAATGTTTATAATTTATTTTATAAGGAACTTGCAAAACATAAATAAAACTCTTTAACACGAAATTATTTCTGGAGCAGCCACGCTAAGTTACTAGTGATTGTAACAGAAATAAGTAAGAGTATGTTCGTGAGCGTGAAAAATTCTCAAGACTGCAACTCATTACTGTATAACTGAGTCAGCCATTTGTAAAACCACAGGAGCCCTGGTATTTAAGCTTTGAGAAAACAGAAAAAAATATTGTTTAAATTAATTATGTTAGCTCTCCACAATTTTAAAAAGAGAATGAAAAAATTGTGTTTATTATTACAGAATTAGTAGAACAATGTTAAAAATCTTAGTTCATGTCCTCGCAAAAAATTGTTTACAATCTAGTATTCATGTCGGATCAACACGTATACAATAATGACAACTTCATTTGCCTAATTAGACATATTCTTTTATTTTATTTATTTATTTTTCCACATCCCTTTTTGTTTACAGAAATTCAATGTTTATTACATGGACGCGAAAACTCTTAAACACATTTCAAAAACTCTATTACTGAACATCGTTTCGGGATTACATTTTGTTCCCATCTTCAGTTGTTTTTGTATTACACAAGTATACGCATTGCATTAGAACCATGTTCAATTTGTCAAGGTGTCGATTAACTTCGTTTAAAAGTCGGCAAGCACGTTTTTCCTTAACCAGGTATCTCCTACCAGCGGGGCACCGCCCCAGCCGGGACAAGCTCTAAGCTCCCGGCCGGTCTCCCGGAATATGTGGTAGTGTAGTGCATGTTAGTGTAAGTGTGTGTGTAAGGGGAGAGGATAGGACAAGGAAGAGGAAGGATAGATCGCGCGCGGTCCGTGACCCGTTTCTTATGGTACTGTTCCGACATTCGTCTGGTGTTGATCGGATAAACCACGAAGATCTACCGATCAGAGCAGCCGACCGCTAGAATTCTGGTCTACACAGCGGCTGAATTCCACCTAGCTATGTAGCCAGTGTTGAAAATCCTACAACCGTCGGGAGTGGAAGCCTAGA
The DNA here is from genome assembly GCA_011170035.1 of Teleogryllus occipitalis. NCBI lineage: Eukaryota > Metazoa > Arthropoda > Insecta > Orthoptera > Gryllidae > Teleogryllus > Teleogryllus occipitalis. Next base: position 42,048 of record BLKR01003314.1, read on the forward strand.
ACCTCCCGGTCAGAGGCACTAGAGTGATATCAGTTCATGCCGTTAGTCACTTTTTCCGGTCTGGCATAAAACATAAACATACTAAAATGTGTAATGTTGTGTATTATCTTTCCGCATAACTTTGCCTTGGAATACAACGGATAATACGTACTTTTTGAAATATTGATAAAACACTTTTGTTAAGTTTATTGCTTCTCGTTGGACACTCTTGTCTTTCTAGAACTTCAAGGTACATTATAATACAGAGCTTTGAGGGTATGGCCATCCATTGACAAACCAAAGCTTCAAAACTACCATTTGTAAAAGAAAACGAGTCCAGAGCTAAAGTAGTTTTCGGAAGGAAATTAAGATATATGTACTTCCTAGAGAATATTCACAAAATAGTGCGACTCATGTTATTTATAACTATGAAATGAACCGCACTTTGTGCTTCATATAGTACCAAAAGTATCTTCGGCGTATTAATTTCAAAACACAGGTTGAGTCTCGTATCATCATCAGTCGAGGTAGTCAACATTTCATTCCTAAGCCGAAGGGTCTCTTTCTGTTCTAGAGATACAAATAACCGTTAATTTACTCTGCGATAAGTATATAATATATCGAATTGTAAATATTTTTATACCATGGAGACTGCATTGCTCCATTTCACTGCAGTATTTCTAAGAGATTATTTCATATATATATTATTTAAACTTCCCTTGTGACAATATATACCTCATCACAGAACATGAACATGAGATCATTTCCTTGAAAACATTTCATCCACGAACAACCAAATCCAACGTCTAGTATGAATGAGTGATTCTCTTTTACACAATTCCCCAGGGAAGCTTTCTCCTTCTAGTCTTATTTTATCTCGAGAGCAACTTTGCTCGAGGCAAAGGAGGCCGAAGTTGATGAAGGTTCGGATCGCGTGCGCAAGATAAATGGGAAGTTAATAAGAAATGAATGAAAATAGAATTCGTTATGAAATCTACCTCTCGGAAGGGGAATAACGAGTAATTAAATGAGGATGCCCCAAAGGCAGTGCAGCTCTTTGAATAACAAACCACGGAATAATCAGGCCATGTAAAAGGGAATGAGTAAGGAATTTCTTCTTCAATATTCAGAAAGAGATATGAACGAAAATAATGAAATAAAGTCGTCAGTGATACTGTTTTCTCCGAACTTGCTTTCAGTTATTTTTAATTTCAATTTTTACCGAGAATAAATATTAAATAAAAGTCCTGGTCTACAAATTCACTTTTTGCCTGGCTTTTAGATTCCCTGGAAGTACGCAAAAAACAGAATATCTTTTAAATATCCGTATTTGTTGTATTTTTGAAACAGATTTAGCGAATTAGGTATATGCGATCCACGTAATTTGCTACACTACTACTTGAATAAGACATTAAATATTTATCAATACTTCGAAATATTTTAATAGTTTGTTTAATAAAGCAATTTTGTGTGACACTCACGTCCACACATATGAAATAAATACATATATCTCGATTTCCGAGAAAAAACAAACAAACAAAATACAACTCGAATCTCATCGCCGACTGCACCAATCTTAATCAGCTTTGGAACAGCGCTAATACAGATTAATTCTGACGTGTATACGAAGCTTCAGGTAAAAAGAACCTTAAATGCTGATTTTACCACGGAATGTTCGAGATTGTATTGATAATTCCAATTGTTTTACTCCGTTTTCTGCAGAATAGGGAGAAGAGTAAGCAAGTTACAGTTTTACATTTTCGTTGGTTCGTTCATGTGCAAGCCCGCACTCCTGGGGACGCTTAGTCTGTGCTTCGAGTTCGTAGAAATACTTTTCTTAACACTGCCAACGATATACGTTTTTCGATCTGGAGCTGAGCAACGTCAAAATTCTTCACTGGCATCAAGCTTCACCATTTTCCTCAAACATAACTTCTGACGCATCGGAATTAGGGACAGTTTGTTCTTTCACTTTGCCATATTACCATCACCAAACTTGCAGAACGTTCTCCCAGTTCGTATCTGCGCAGTAGTGATCGGAAGATTTTTTTCTTTCAAAGACAACTTTTTCTGACTGAAGTTTCTCTCGTCGAGTTCACATCGCCGGAATTTTCCTGGACACAGACCCCATACCTCTAATACCTCTTTAATACATTAAACCTTTTTACATTTATAAAATTGCAAAAATCTTTATATTTAAAACAATAAAGAATTTTGTTTAGAAAGAAGTTTGAGCTTTCCATTCAAACAAATTGCGTAATTTTTGCTTTAACCGGTTTCATAATTTAAACACTAAATTTTAATAAAATCGTAAAATTAATAGAATGAACGCTTCTCTGCTGTTACACAGTTCATTATTTTATTGTGACCATTGCAATCGATCTACTGAAAGCATTTGACACTTTCTCTTTGAGAAAACATGTGGGTGTAACGTGGTTACAGATGACAATACAGCGACTTTTCTTAACCCGTAACTACAGGCATGGATTTTTGTTACACTAACACAGGCATGCGGTCAAAAAAAACTGCTGCAAATGAATTAATTCTTTTCAGAAACCAAATAATTAAATATTGTAAAAAGGACCATTTCAATTAGATAAGTTATTCCTTTATTAAATGCAAGAGAAATAATATTCTATTTCGGATATTTGCATGAAGAATTAGCTCAAATTTAAACAATAAGAGTTTCAGCTTTGTTCTAATACATTATCTAACTCTTCTTTCAATTCTAACTAAGGCATTGACTTAAAACACAGATATTTATTTGTTATATGTAGTTAAATAGACAACAAACGTTGAGAAATAAAATAAGGCGAAAATAAAAATATGTTTGTAGAAAATTTGGGTGTCTAACATAGGGCTAATTGTGGCCAATAAGAAAGGCATGCGGTCTACGTGACCCCCGAAAAGTTCAGAGCGCCACGAACCTCACCAGTTGAATCCAAACAGGAAACTAAAATCCCGACAGTTAAGAAGCGATGAGAAATGAAGGTAGCGAGAACGACAGTATCGCCACAAAGCGGAAAATGATTGAAATAATACCTTGAAAATTAGTTGCGGTCTTGCTGACAGTGTGCCTGAAATTACGGGTTAAGCTCGAAGAGTGTTTTTAAAAACAAAGATATGTGAGTTAATTAAACGAAAAATCAAGAAATTGTGTGGCACACGTGTCCTTTCACAAAAAAATATCAGTAGTCATAGGTAAGGTGAAACATTACAATGTTATATTAGGTGGCCAGTAGGATTTTTCTATGGCATATTTCATTAGAGCATACGTGCACAGATCTTGGTAAATGTATAAAAGAGATTTCGGCCCCCTTCCCCCAACAAAAGAAAAATGCATTTTCTCGCCATTTTAATGAAGTTTTGAATAAGCCAGGGCTTCAAGAGTGGTTTCCCTTCCTCTGATTGGTTGCGATATGTCGTTGACCGCCGGAGTGACCGCGGAAGGCGCCGAGAGCAGTGGCGCTTCCTGGTGGCCGTGGGCGTGAAATGCGTTATCCGCTTGGTTCCGGAGCGGCTAATACGCGCTGATTGCCGGGCTCTGCTCCGCCGTCCAAGGACCCGCCCCGGAAGAGGGCGACTGCGCGGGCGGCGGCAAAGGCTCTGGATGGGCGACGTCGCCCAGTTGGAAGGCGGGCTGTTTCTAGTCGTAAACACTCTTTGATTGATTGCTTTGTTTTTCAGGACGCGTCAACGTATAAGATCATTAATCCCGTAAGTGTAGTGCATGGCCTTTCCTCGGGAGGTTTCAGTGATCTTCCCCCGATGGATACTGATCTTTGGCATTCACCTACCCGTAGGCTAGCAGGGTTTTCCCAACCAGGTATCTCCCACCAGTGGGGCACCCCACAGCCTGGATATGCTCTAAGCTCACGACCCGTCTCCCGGTATTTGTGGTAGTGTAGTGGATGATAGAGTAGTGCCTATGTGTGTGTGTGTGTGTGTGTGTGTGTGTGTGTGTGTGTGTGTGTGTGTGTGTGCGCGCGCGCGCGTGTGAGGGGAGAGGATAGAACACGGAATAGAACGGAAAGATCGCGCCCGGTCCGTGGCCCGTTTGATAGGGTACAGCTCCGGCATTCGCCTCGTGTTGATCGGAGATACCACGGAAAACTGCCGATCAGAGCAGCCGGTTGATAGGATTCTTCTCCAGGCAGCCGGTGAATTTGACGTGGCTATCAATGAAGATTCGACGTTCTTCCACCGTATCAAACCCTACGATCTCCTTGTCGGAAATGCTGCAAAGAGAACGTTAATATGCCTCTGAGATAGCTCAGCCGGTGCGGACATTGAAGAAAACGCCTAATGTTAATGTTTTATTTATTGCCAATAAAAAAAGCTGAATGTGACGTATGGGATAATTGTTTCTCCCATTTTCTTGACCTCCAGACTCATACCCACCCTTTCTTCTTCTTACACAACTGAACAAAGAACAAACGTATCAATAAAACGAGATCACACATAGGTGAAAACTAGAAATTCGCTCGCAAGTAATGCAAAACGTATTCACATCAAACTAAAAACAGATGACGAGATGGAACATTACAATCCATGGAAGGGAGAAGTGGAGCGAGCGTGCAAGACCTCATTACAGGTAATGAATGAAAAAAAAAAGATGTTACCACGCGCAATTTCCTCCGACGTGCGCTATCGAGAGCAGTCGTCGAGGACTCCGCTCCAGGGCGCATGCGTACGGGCACGAGGAATTTTCTGGTTGGCCGGCCCGCAGACATCTCTATTAGACCACCCACTTGGAAAACTAGAGGCAATATGCGCGCCATGCCGAAACTTTTCCTGCTCTTACTACTTATTACCAGAGGGGCGGGTTTTAATGAAATATCTTTTTTTCTTTTCACTTTAGAGCAATGCCAGTATAGACATCAATTTTATGTTATGACGAAAGGAAATGAGCAATTTTTATAGGACATTTTTTGTATTTTTCTTCGATTTCGACTAATAACTATTTTTCTACCTGTTTCCGTAATTTTTAAAGCATTTTTTCTGATTTCTTCGATTTTAATATAATTTATATTTATATTAATTAATATATTTACGTCAAATAATATTTACGAGCTAGAACAAATTTTTTCCACATAATTTCTGAGAAGCCTATTTCATTTCTTCGCTTAGAACTTGTACTGTCAGCTGTTGTACGTAAACGAAGGTTTCTGAGATGACTATCAACGCCATTGCCAGCTTGCCCGATTTCGGGATAAATAAAGACAGAGATTTTCTGCCAAAGAACAGTCCAAACCAAACGTTTGGAAGCTGTGTTCACTACAGCAAAAGGAAGAAGCCTTGATTACATCAGTAATACAATCCAACAGTAGTTCATCTCAACGAGTTTTCATTAACATCGCGTTTTTTTCTTTGCTTTTAGAACATTTTAAAAAATATGTTAAGAGCAATTTATAGATAACCGCAAAATCATCCCATCAAAATCCCCCCTACTCAATCCTGAACAACGTTCCCTTTTTTAAATATTACTTGGCATTAGTTAAATATCTAAAATTGCGGGATAAATCGTACTGAGAAAGAAATCTCTAGTTTTAAATGTCGGGCGAGATGTCGTGCGGGATGTCGGACCGGTAGCGGTAGCTCAGTGCATCTACTGATGTCACTGCAGCGTCTCTGCCCAGGAAGTCCTGGATTCGAGTCCTGACGGCAGGATTTTCGACACTAGCTTTTCAGCTAGATCGAATTCAGTCACTGTCTGGACGAGAATTCTAGCGGCCGGCTGCTCTGATCGGTAGTTTTCCGTGGTTTCTCCGATCAACACCAGGCGAATGCCCAACCAATGGACCGCGCGCGATCTTTCCTTCCTCTTCTTTGTCCTATCCACTCCCCTTACACACACACTTACACTAACATGCACTACACTACCACATACTCCGGGAGACCGGTTGGGAGCTTAGAGCTTGTCCCGGCTGGAGCGGTGTCCCGCAGGTGGGAGAGTCCTGGTTAGGGGGAACCCCACTAGCCAACAGTAGGTCGGCGCCGGATCTTGCCATCTAACGAGGGAAGATCACCGTCATATCCCGAGGAAATCATGCACTACACTTACGGGAATAATGACCAAATCAGTTGACGCGCCCGGAAACACGAAAAAATCAATCAATCAATCAGTCGGGATGTCGGGCGGGCGTTGCGCAATGCAAACCTTCCTTTGTCCTCCCCCGTCCCCCTCCCACCATGTGATTAACCGCGCAGTTACCGCTTCTCACCCACGCAAGCCCAGTCGCTTCGGAGCACAGCGCGAGGAGCTCTCAGGGGGCCGTGAATTATTCAACGCAACAATGCTGCACTAGACAGCAGCTGGACTGGACGGAACGTCTCGCTTAGTGCATTGACGCGCACTTTGGCCAAGACGGCGAAAAGAACGTGAATAACGCATTACAACTAAAACGTTATTTTATAAAAAGCATACGCTACACTTACGGGATTAATGACTATAGCAGTTGACGTGCCCGGAAACACGAAAATATCAATCACAACTAAAATTTCGATTAACTCTATTATTCGATCATTCATTAATGAAAATGACAAATAGCTGCACAGGAAAATTGGTTTATTAAGGCAAATAAAATAGAGGTGTTGTCTTTGCTAACAATATTGTTAACTGAAATAACAGCTTTCGATGGCTTAGCTATCATGGCCAATTTCTGGCTGTTCCGAAGCCAGAAAATGACTTCCTTTATTTTCAATAAGCAATATTGTTGGCAAAGTCACCGCTCCATTTTATATGGAAAGTCAACGGCAAAACACCGATAAACCAATATTATTAACGCAAAACAATTTTTTAATCTTTTCCATGGATTCCCTTCCCTCATCAACTTCTCTGCATTTCCCCATTCTCTTGCGGGTCTCTTTTATCTCTTCAGTGAAAAATTCTTTACCCTTATTTCGAAGCCAGTTTTAATCGTTTTTCTATGCCTCTTGGTTGACGTTGAACATGATGCCATGTAAAGCATCACTGAAGCAAACAAATGAAAATATGAAGGCGCAATATCGGCAGAGAGTTGAGTTCCCAACCCTCCACCCCGATGCTTCGCAGCGACAATTGAGCCGTACGAGGTCGAGCATGGTCTTTAACAGCAAGTTCGCCTTTATATCCGTTGATGCAATCAGCAAACAGATGTCTCCGCTTTGCTTCTCGACGTAAATGTACCCTCTCCCTCAGAAAAAATGTCGTTCAAAATTCTATCTTCCACACTGCGCCGACAAACTTGGACACCCCTCGGCCTGGGGGAGGGCAGGGGTAGGGACGCGTTGACCAATCGCTAGCAGGTAGAACCACAGTTGTCTGTGATTGGTGCAACATCCCAAGAGGCAGAAAGAACGCTGTCTCAGGGGGAGGGGGCTAGTTCGTTTACCTACGAGACGGAAATATCGTCATATTTCCCTGCCGAAGGAGATAGTTTGCCTGCGCGTACGCCACGACGAAAAAAATATTTCTAAGCGGGGTTTTCCGTCCAGAATGATTGTCTATAGACCAGTAAATATTTATCATTTTAGCAACAATTATTCTAACTTTTAGTAATCGATTTGTAACTCTTGACAAACTGCTATTTTGAGATATTCATTTCAGGCGCAATTTGCGGAGCCTTCCCGGCCGTTCTAACGCATATTTCGAATTTGTTTATAAAATTATAAATTGTTGCAAAATTGTTAATTCGCTGTTTTTGGTTCTGGGACATCGGGAGACTCTCCCCACTTTAGATTTGCAAAATTTGGAAATTGTTTATAAATTTGCAATTGTTGCAAATTTTATTATTGTCTAATCTGAATGGCGTTTAAATGTGATGCAAAATTCCGGAATCCGTTCGGTGCTATTATATCTCGTTCTCGAGATATATGTAATTGTTTATAAGAAATTAACATCTTAGTAGACCCCATTTGTTTGCGCTTCATTCATTCGCGCTAGCAGAATAGCGTGGGATGGGCATACTGAAAAAACAGTTCTCCAATGCCGCGCTTTTGCCTGCCACATACGCTTAAAATGCACTTGCTTGTAAACAAATTCTGTGGCCAATTTCATTATGCTAAATTCGTATTTTTACGGCAAGTATGAGCATAACTTTTACTTGGTTTTTATATTCTCTTTTAAGTCCTACAATTTGCAAGTCGATATATTTATCAAATAGGAAAGAAATTGATTATAAAAAAAAATTTTTTTCAAGGTGCATTACGCCCAAACAATTGTTTGTGTTTTTCTATCAAAGGGATGTTGAGCCACCGAATAACTGTATTATTAATTTTTTTAAGTCCCCTGTTAACACCGAGAGTCAGAAATTATTTGTTCCTCTTGTTTAACCATTACCATTAACAAATAGGGAAACATATTGCTTAGCTGTTTGCTATAAACTGCACTGGATTGAATGAAGGTAGTGTTAAGGTTTTCAAATACAGAAATATTCAATTTTGTGTTTTGAAAGATCACATGAGTAGAATCACACATGACAATATTTACACAAGTATGGAAATTTCTAAATAAACGTATATAAACTTTAAGTTAATATTTTCAATTCAATTTATCATTCCTTTCTAAAACTGTTAATTTGATGATTTCATTGTATAATATTCAAATCAGAGCTTTATGTGCTAAATCTACGCATTGTTAATACATCCTTTTAAACAACATTAATATATTTAATATACATTTAAAAGGTTTTTAGATTGGCGAACGTTTCAATGAAATTTCATGAATTCCTAAATGCTTGATAATAAATACTTGTAAAATTAAATAATTGTAGCGTGTAAAAATATAACAAACTCACGTATTTGGTAAAACGAGTTGATATTACTAAAAGAAAGCAAAACAGATGTTATAACAATTCAAAGAGATTTAGCGTTTGTTTACAGTTTAGTAAATATCAATGCACTAGCATTTCCCAGTGAAAATACATAGAACGAACTTGGTGGTCAAGTGATATGACCTTCCCAACACAGACTACATTTCAGTATCGTCAGAGTTCGAAGGTGGTTTGTTGGCCGCCATTATACGAATCTATCAAAACCTTGAATTTTGCACGACCATCTGTACAGGGAGAACGTAGCGGTTTATTAAACCGAAACGGGCCATTCGAGGTATCCAATGTGCACTCTTTGAAAACGTTTAACCATTATAAACTATCCCTAAGAAAAATATCAAATAAACAATGTTAAAGGTCATCAGCTTAACATTGCCTTTACTTTTTGTTACCCATGTTTTTACAGGTTATTATAAAACCAATTCAATAAATATATGCATTTATTCACGTTATTATTTTTAAAACACTCAAATATCTACGATGTTATTTGATTCATGTCTTCATCGAAGATCTGAGATTAAAAAACCGATAAGCAGAGAAAATTAAAGTAATTTTGAGTGATTGATGAAGTTGAATGATCAAACGAAAAACAATGTTTCTTGCTTCATATAATGCTATCGTGTTTAACAGACATGTAATTACATGTGATACCTATATTTAAACATCCAAACTAATGAAAATTTTCAAAATTAAAATCATCAATAAAAAGTTGATTCATCAGTAGGGATTATATTATTAAATACTTTTTTGAGACTCATGTGCTCCTGTGTGAATAACGTAGTAAACGTGATTCGTATGATCCAGTTTCTCAGAATAATACAAAACCTGCTAGACACATACACTAAACATAATAGTTGTCAGATAGTTATTTACGACATGAGTATCATAAGATATCTTATTACAATACGAAATAGAAGAATTATCAAACAAGACTCTTTAGCCGAAATTTTAAACCAATTGAATATTGTAATATAATGTTACCATTTGAATACCATAGAAAGTAAGACGCAATTTGTCAAAATTCATGTGAACTATAATTTTTCTTTAAATGTTACTCCTTATCCTGCGAAAGATGTGTGACAGTAATTATGTTAACAGTTATACTGCCATGGGTTTAATTTATTAGTTTTCAGTACGCAAATTATTGTGTTTGGTTTTAAAGAAGCATGGATATACAGAGTATCGGGGAAGGAAACGTCGAAAGTTTGAAAAAAGCTGTTTAAACAATTTTAATTATACTTTGTCTAATAAACTACATAGATATTTTGAATGGCTGAGCTGCAATAAACACGCAAATTTTGGTTTGAAAATATGATTTCTACGCAAAACTTTGCATTCTAGAATCATGTAAACAGACCAGAAACATGTAACATGTTTATTATTAACAATATAAATTAATATATTAGTTCAGAAAAAAATTAACCGAGAAATAAAAAAGCAGTCGAACTGTGAAAATTGGGTGCTTTTTTATTTCTAGGTTAATTTTTCTTTCTGATCAAATGTATTCATTTATTTTGTTAATCATAAACAATTTAGATATTAATGAAGTGTTTATATTCTTCTACAACGCAAATAGTTGCCTAGAAAACATATATCCAAACCAACTATTGAATGTTTATTGCGGCTTAGCCATTTGGAATATCCGTGTAGTTTATTAGACAAAATAAGCTTAAAATTGTCTTAACAGCTATTTTTCGGAGATTCGACATTTCTTCCCCCAATATCCTGTATATAAAAGGCTTGATTTCTGTTGGTACGCGACGGAACGGCGTTCCGGTTCTTTGGAAATAATTATCAAATTATATTATATATAAATAGCTATTGCTATTATATTAATAATTAATTTGAGGCGCGTTTCGGGACCTAAGATGTTAAAAATAAAGGATATATGTATGATAATAACTCTTATAACAACACTGTTCTCTGTTACGTCAAGTTTTAATTTAGAGAATCAAAGTGAATGGTCTAAGTTTACTCACCTAAATAAAGTTTATCTTACTATACATACTATTTAGAAAGTGTTTTATGTTCAAAACAAGTGTTGCCTCAACAGCATATATTTTCACGTATTATTCGTAATTGCTATGCAATATTCAATACGGACTATGTGAACCTGCAAAAAAGAAACAAAAAAAAAAGACCTACTGCAGCAGAAAATATTTTGTACTCGTCGGGATTCGAACTCGGGTCTTTAAAGTTAACTCACCTGACACGGATCCCCTTCACCACCAGGTACACGACAAGACTACCTCCTTTCCGATGCGAAAAGAAAGTGAAGCATTTGCAGTTTAAAAAAAACAAAACAGGGTGTTCAATTTATCTTAATACAAGATCTATTTTTAAAAAGAGATTTCATTAAACAAAAATCTCTAGCGTTCATATTGTTTTTCGACAATGTTATAAAGATCAGTCAGGGATAATATTATACAGTAGAAAATTGGGGTTAATGTATTACACTTTAAGAGTTGTTATTTATTTATGTCAAAAATTAAAAAGAAAATGACAAATGATAGGAAATATATTTTATTATAATGACCATATAGCAAACACTCAGAATGTAACAATATTTGGGAGGAAAAAATCAAAACTAAAATGCCTAATTTTTCCAGTAAAAAACTTTACCACCGTGATATAAATCTTTTGATGTTACTTCGTTATTTTTTATGACACGATATTTTTGAAAATAGGTTATCATTAAGAAAGAATTAATATTCTTTTCTGCGTTAAAATAATGCAATAATATTAATCGTGTCATGATATATACAGCCACAAATTTGTGGGGCTAATATGATACAACTTAAGAGGCTAAAGTAATACGGGTGTCGGGGCTATTTTGATACACTAAAATTAACACGCAGACAACTGGAAGGGATTTTTTTTATGTTTAATATTACATCAAAGGCGCTAAAATTCCGATTTGATGTTGATAAACTATCCAAGCGTTTATCTGAGAAAGAAATACCAGGCGACAATTCATAAAGATTTCCTCGTTCTCCTCCCTACCCAGTACATGGTGATTCACTTACGATTATCAATTGGCGGAAGCTTCTGCTGTTTCAGTGCAGTTACTGATTTTTCACTGGAATCACAAGGAACCAGGCCTACAATAGGAGCTAATACCATCAATTCAACTCCAGACATCAACTGTTCTCATCCACCCTCAAATTTTAAAGAATGATTTTTAAAATCTCAAAGTTTCAACTAGAATCACATCGACAAGGGATTCTTCAATTTGGAAAAGATCGTACGATCTGTTTAGGCGCTAGTAGTGTTTACAGATGGACGGAGAGACGGACAGACGCAGACAGACTGACGTTTTGCTTTCAATTGGTGTTTCGGCATCAAAGACCCACAAAACAGGAATTATGGTTACATCACGTGTTAGAGATTTTTTTCTCTTAATTTAGTAACTGGATTTATCCACTCCTTTGTTTTCAGGGCCCGGCATTACATTTTTTTCTGCCGAAAATTCGCCGTTTTTTTCGCGGAGCATTACATAACTTTCTCTATACTACGTATATTACTCCGTATGTATGTGCGTATACGAGAAAGTAAAAAGTTACGTAATTCTACGGAGGAAATCGGCTAATTTTCGACACAAAAAACTGTATTTTCCGGGCCCTGGTGTCGAAAAAAGTGGATAAATTTACTTGATAAATATAGAATAAAATCCCTTTAGCATGTGATGTAGCCAGAAGCCAGGTTTGGTGGGTAGTAAATACAAAAAAAAAGCGATTAATTGTAAAACGTATTTTCCTCTGTGAACAATGCTAGCGGCTAAACTGTTCAGGCAATTTTCTCCAAAGTTGATATTCC
>BLKR01003314.1:54752-150898 GCA_011170035.1 Teleogryllus occipitalis
CGGTCCCTGAAACGAATGAATGAACGAATGAAATCTTTAACAGTCGAATACTAATTTCATTTCGGTACCTGAAGTGAATGTGATAAGGGTAGTGGAGAATCTGGATCCCAGGATAGATAGCAGTACAGAAAGAAACTTTTTATTTATTTATGAACTAATGATATATGTTAAAAATACTTTTCGGGCTGGATAGCCGAGATCTATTGGACCTTTCTTTGTACCCAAACGTTTCGTCTGCTACTGCGGCAGGCATCTTCAGGGGGTCGAGACAACTCACTGGTGTCTAGTAAACATTTCTTTGTTCACGGCGCTGGGGCACTGGTAATTGTCGTCTGGGGCGCTAGGGTCGGCTGTTGATGTAGGAACGGTTTAGGCTTCATCCGACGGAGTTCAAGTATCAATATCGAATGGACGTTTATCCCTTCCTCTTTCCTATTAAAATAAAAAGAATGTTTATTAATCTCGATGGCCTCACGTTTAAGGTGGGCATGTTAGTGTACCAGCGCCCCAGCCGACAATCACCAGTGCCCTAGAGCCGTGAACAAAGAAGAAATGTTTATCAGTCACCAGTGAGCTGTCTCAAAGGACACCGCGACCACTGAAATTGTCTGCTGCAGTAGCAGGCAAAACGATTGAGCACAAATAAATGTTCAATAGACCACGGCTATGCAGCCCAAAAGGCATTTTTAATAGTATATCCAGCCGTCAAAGCCTACATTGTTTTATTAATGATGTGTGTTTAACTAAAGATTACAGTCATTTTCTAGATGTGCGCATTAAGATATTTTCATTTTTTGATGAAAGGCAAGGACATATAATAAATGATCTTACCTCACATCAAAATTTATAATATATTTTGAATATTTTCTGTACTTGCAGCCCTTTCCGGTGGGACAAAAATGGCCACGTCCTTTTTTTAAATTGTTGAACAATCACTACGTTTCTCCAATTGAAACATTGTTCTGTACACCGGCAGACACTAAAACAAGATGGATTTCAACGTGATTATGGGCATTTCGCCCTGAGGAAGGACGCAGTGTGATGGCCGAAATATTCGCAACATGCCAATATTTCTCGGCGTTTCCCAGAAAGCCAAGTACCTGTTGACTCCGGTGGGATAATGCATGCTTTCATTCTATTACATCTATGTTAAAATACACCGTTTAAATGCTAATGATAAAAAAGACGTCAAATCTGTCATTTGTAATTTTCAGACCTTCACACTTGAGCTGAATATGGACTTATTAGCGAATAGCTAGGCCCAGGTGGTGGATGATTAGGTACCTGCGTTTCGAACAATTATATATATTAATACGTTAAATACGTTTGTAATAACACTATAAAATTAATTAAACCTCTGATGTTAACGCCCGTGGTACATACATAATTTTATATTTTGCCTAATTTTACTGATTGAGATTTAATTGGTGACTAATTAACTTGGCGTCAAATTGACTCGGTTTATTTTTTCATATTTCCCTCCCATTAATCCCTTTCATTATTTCTTCTCGTAATTCCCTTCGTAACATTCAACTGTTTCCATATATCACTCATAACCCAGATCCTCTCGACCCAGATAAGTTATGCAGCGTTTATCGAGTTCCGTATGGAATGCAATAACAAGCAATAACGTATCAGTATTTTTTTAAGCGCGACAAAACGGAGGAAAAAAATTGTGCCTCCACGCTGTACCCTTAATGTAATTAATACTATTACTCACTGCAAATGTATTTGCTGTATCTCTGTTAATAAAATCAATCCTAATGGAGAAATTGTATTAAATTTTGACATCATCGGATATAGTGAACCAAAAGGTTAGTCCCCAAACGTTCACTATACTTCGGTTTTTGTTACGTGGCGGATGCCATTAGGTCATTTTTACACCTTCTGCCTCATAATATTAATCTTTATAACAGCACATGTTTGAAGCCATGAACCCCGTTGAGAAGGTTGTTCGCGATGAATTAAAAAGATTCATTTTGTAAGTCGGGAGGTGTAAAAATGACCTATTGGAATCCACCACGTTATGAAAACCTTAGTATACAACCGGAGTCAACTGTAATTCCCTCCATAAGAGAACATACATTTAGCATCATTCAACTGTTTCCACATATCCCTCCTAACCACGCTCCTTTCGATCCAGGTAAGTTATGCCGCTTATATGGAGCTCCGTATCAAAGGCAATGCCAAAGTATAAGGTATCAGTGGGGGGGGGGGGGGGTTGTCGAGCCAAACGGAGGAGAAAATGGCGGGCGCGCTCTTGCGCGAGGGGCTTGCGGAGCACAATGCGCGGCGACGCAAGCGCGCCAAGCGGCGGGGTGTGGCAACGCACGCGGAAGCGGCCGCGGGTGGCGCAGTGGCGTTGCGTCGGCGAAGGCCCCGGCTCATTCTTCTCCGCCTTCCGCCGCCATCCAGAGGGCCACGTCTCCCGCACGGCGTTAGGCAATTGTCACCGGACTGCGCCCCCCCCCCCCCGCACACACGCACACTCGCAGACGACGGCGCTCGCCTGCCCCATTCCCCGACCACGCGGCCACTGGACCAGGCAGCCACTGACCAGACGGTTTAGAATCTTTCGGGAGAGATGGCTCAGGGCATCGACTGATGTCACTGCAGTCCCTCTGACCGGGAGGTGCTAGCTTCGTGTCAAGTCAGTGAGAGGATTTTCTATAGTAACTCTACCAGGAGTGATGTCACTGCAGTGCGTCTGTAGATCCTTGGTTCGAGTTCCGACGGTGGCAAGGTTTTCGACACTAGCTTGTCAGTTAGGTCGAATTCAGTCGCTGTCTGGAGGAGACTTCTAGCGGCCGGCTGCTCTGATCGGTAGTTTTCCGTGGTTTATACGATCAAAATCAGACGATTGCCGGAGCAGTATCCCAACAAACGGGCCACGGACCGCGCGCGATCTTTCCTTCCTCTTCCTTGTCCTATCCTCTCCCCTTACACACACACTTACACTAACATGCACCACGCTACCACATATTCTGCGAGACCGGTCGGGAGCTTAGAGCTTATCCCGGCTGGGGCGGTGCCCCGTTGGTGGGAGAGGTTTGGGGGAAATCCCACTAGCCAACGGCAGGTCGGGTCCGGATCTCGCCATTCAGCGGGAAAAGATCACCGCCATCTCCCGAGAAAAAAAACATGCTCTACACTACCGGGACTAATGACCAAAGCAGTTGACGCGCCCGGAAACACGAAAATGCCAAACCAAACGAATCCACGGAGGTGGATTGTCGACAATAGGTATATATAAATATACTAGATGGGTCGAATTCAGACGCTGTCTGTCGGAGAATTGCGGCGACCGCCTGCTGTGGTCGGTTCCTTTCGGTGTTTCTCGCATGAATACGAGACAAATGCCAGGTCGGTTCTCTAACTAGGACCACGAACTATACACGATATTCCTTCCTCTTCTCTACTGACACATACACGTACATGGATTGCTGTATCATATGTTGGGAGACCGATGGGCAACTCAGAGGTCCCGACGAGGCCCGACAGAGGTTGTCCCGCTGGTGGGAAACACCTGGTTAGAGAAAACCCCGTATGCTGACATCTAGCATGGAGCCGGATCTAACCATTGAAGAACACCAAAATCCAGTCGCGGCTCGTGGTATTCTAAATGGGGAAGGCTTCAAATGTATTGTATTACATTGCATGTATTGTATTGTATTTCTACACTTCATTTGACATACACCCGTAACAGAGAAGCACTCCTTACGCATATTGGGAAAACTAGTTGATACCCAATGCTACTCGCTGAGCTGCATAGTAATGGTATCTGATGAACACGCCCTTCTTCCCACACCTCACCCTTGAAGGCTGCCTGGCCGCAGCCTTCGTCCGCCGGTAAGTCTGTGCAGTGAATGCATGACGTCACGCCTCGTCGTTTTACAAAGGTCTTAAGGCGGAATGAAGTGGGAGCCTAACGCTTTTGTCTTCCTCGTCAATAGCTTTAAAAGCGTTACGGACGACCGTTATCGAACTCATAAACAAAACTATGGATATGATTGTTATATAATATAACTAAGAAAGCCATTAATAATAAATAAATAAATACATTTATAAAGATATTTTTATATTTCTTTTGGGAACGATTTCTATAGGAGAGGCTCCGCCTTACAGTCTTTAATGACGAGCCGCGCCTACCGAAATCTATCACGATAAAAACATGAATAACACTTAAGAATTGACTATAGCAGTTGACGCGCTCAGAAACACAGAATGAGCAATCAACCAATGTAAGTGTGTGTGTAAGGGGCGAGAATAGCACAAGGATGAGGAAGGAAATATCGCGCGCGGTCCGTGGCCCGTTTGTTAGAGTACTGCTCCGGCATTCGCCTGGTGTTGCTCGTAGAAACCACGGAAAACTACCGATCAGAGCAGCCACTCGCTAGAATTCTCCTTCAGACAGCGGCTGATCTAGACCTAGCTATCTGGCAAGTGTCGAAAATCCTGCCAGCGTCTGGTCTCAAACCAAGGAACTCCGCTCAGTGGCTCTGCAGTGACAGCGGCAATGTTTCTACCTCGTCAAAGAAAATATGAATAGAATAAGCAAAGAGGAAAAAAGGATGAAACGCAACGGGCAATCAAACGAGTGGGGGTGTAGCTCAGTGGTAGAGCGCTCGCTTCGCATGTGAGAAGTCCCGGGTTCAAACCCCGGCACCTCCACGTTCTTTTTATTGAGGTTCTGATCCAGTACACTCTGACACCTCTTGGAGTCAAGGAGTTGCTAATCTTAGACACGATTAGCCAATGCGACGAGTGGGGGTGTAGCTCAGTGGTAGAGCGCTCGCTTCGCATGTGAGAAGTCCCGGGTCCAAACCCCGGCACCTCCACGTTCTTTTTATTGAGGTTCTGATCCAGTACACTCTGACACCTCTTGGAGTCAAGGAGTTGCTAAACTTAGACACGATTAGCCAATGCGACGAGTGGGGGTGTAGCTCAGTGGTAGAGCGCTCGCTTCGCATGTGAGAAGTCCCGGGTTCAAACCCCGGCACCTCCACGTTCTTTTTTATTGAGGTTCTGTTCCAGTACATACTGACACCTCCTTAAGTCAAGGAGGCTCTAATCTTAGACACGATTAGCCAATGGGACGAGTGGGGGTGTAGCTCAGTGGTAGAGCGCTCGCTTCGCATGTGAGAAGTCCAGATTTCCGACCACAGCTTTCCACGCGTTAACGCTGTTGAAGTTTGGTCAGTACACACTGGCGCCTCTTGATCAGGCTCCTAATCTTGAACGCGATTAGCCCAGTAAGGGCGAGTGGGGGTGTAGCTCAGTGGTAGAGCGCTCGCTTCGCATGTGAGAAGTCCCGGGTTCAAACCCCGGCACCTCCACGTTCTTTTTATTGAGGTTCTGATCCAGTACACTCTGACACCTCTTGGAGTCAAGGAGTTGCTAATCTTAGACACGATTAGCCAATGCGACGAGTGGGGGTGTAGCTCAGTGGTAGAGCGCTCGCTTCGCATGTGAGAAGTCCCGGGTTCAAACCCCGGCACCTCCACGTTCTTTTTATTGAGGTTCTGATCCAGGACACACTGACTCCTTCTTAAGTCAAGGAGGCGCTGATCATAGACACGATTAGCCAATGGGGCGAGTGGGGGTGTAGCTCAGTGGTAGAGCGCTCGCTTCGCTTGTGGGAAGTCCCGGGTTCAAACCCCGGCACCTCCACGTTCTTTTTTATTGAGGTTCTGATCCAGTACACACTGACACCTCTTGGAGTCAAGGAGGCTCTAATCTTAGACGCAATTTGCCAATGCGATGAGAGGGGGTGTAGCTCAGTGGTAGAGCGCTCGCTTCGCATGTGAGAAGTCCCGGGTTCAAACCCCGGCACCTCCACGTTCTTTTTATTGAGGTTCTGATCCAGTACACTCTGACACCTCTTGGAGTCAAGGAGTTGCTAATCTTAGACACGATTAGCCAATGCGACGAGTGGGGGTGTAGCTCAGTGGTAGAGCGCTCGCTTCGCATGTGAGAAGTCCCGGGTCCAAACCCCGGCACCTCCACGTTCTTTTTATTGAGGTTCTGATCCAGTACACACTGACACCTCCTTAAATAAAGGAGGATCTAATCATAGACACGATTAGCCAATGGGGCGAGTGGGGGTGTAGCTCAGTGGTAGAGCGCTCGCTTCGCATGTGAGAAGTCCCGGGTTCAAACCCCGGCACCTCCACGTTCTTTTTTATTGAGGTTCTGTTCCAGTACATACTGACACCTCCTTAAGTCAAGGAGGCTCTAATCTTAGACACGATTAGCCAATGGGACGAGTGGGGGTGTAGCTCAGTGGTAGAGCGCTCGCTTCGCATGTGAGAAGTCCCGGGTTCAAACCCCGGCACCTCCACGTTCTTTTTATTGAGGTTCTGATCCAGTTCACACTGACACCTCCTTAAGTCAAGGAGGCTCTAATCTTAGACACGATTAGCCAATGGGACGAGTGGGAGTGTAGCTCAGTGGTAGAGCGCTCGCTTCGCATGTGAGAAGTCCCGGGTTCAAACCCCGGCACCTCCACGTTCTTTTTTATTGAGGTTCTGATCCAGTACACACTGACACCTCTTGGAGTCAAGGAGTTGCTAATCTTAGACACGATTAGCCAATGGGGCGAGTGGGGGTGTAGCTCAGTGGTAGAGCGCTCGCTTCGCATGTGAGAAGTCCCGGGTTCAAACCCCGGCACCTCCACGTTCTTTTTATTGAGGTTCTGATCCAGTTCACACTGACACCTCCTTAAGTCAAGGAGGCTCTAATCTTAGACACGATTAGCCAATGGGACGAGTGGGGGTGTAGCTCAGTGGTAGAGCGCTCGCTTCGCATGTGAGAAGTCCCGGGTTCAAACCCCGGCACCTCCAAATTTTTATGATAGTTAAGGGTTTCAGATGGTAATTGGCACTACATAAGAGTTAATCATCGTGAAGAATGAAGGAGTTTATGCAGGCAAAAAGTAAATTCACGCTGTCAATGAAACCTTCCCCAAGTTAATATTCAGAAGCACGTCGGAGGACTGAAATTTCAATCCCCACAAACTGTTTTGTGTTGTCACGGGTAACGATTTTAAGAATAACCTATTTAATATATAAAAATGGGTGTTTGCGTATATAAGAGCAGTTAACTCCGACACCGTGTGACCATTCTGTATGAAAGTTAGTACATCTACGTTTCTTTTTCACTCTGAATGTTTATGTCCAATAATTATGTTGTAACTCCAGTACAAGGCGCTGTAGATGAAAACTAAATATTCATGTAAAATGCAACCCGCAACACGTGTCACAATTTTAAAAAATCTGTATAGCTAAAAAAATTTTAAACGAATCGTTCTAGGACATTAAAAACTGAAATTTGAGGCCAAAGGTCTAAATGAAACGTTTCTCACAAGGAATTCAACAGGATGAAATTTTCGTAAACATTCTATTGCATTTTTACTGGTCCGGCGCTTCTCGATATTATCCTACCTGCTCATGTGCGTTCAGAATCTGCAACTAAATGTGAATGAGAGGAACAGAGAGACAGAAACAGTCACATAGACAGACAGGAACGGAGACGGAGAGAGAGAGACGGAGAGAGGGAGGCGGAGAGAGAGGCGGAGAGAGAGAGACGGAGAGAGAGAGACGGAGAGAGAGAGACGGAGAGAGAGAGACGGAGAGAGAGACGGAGTGAGAGACGGAGTGAGAGATGGAGAGAGAGACGGAGAGAGAGAGACGGAGAGAGAGACGGAGAGAGAGAGGAGGCAGAGAAAGGAGTGGAGAAGAAGAGACAGAAAGAAGACAGAGAAGGAACAGGAAGAAGACAGAAGAAAATTGGAGAAGAGAAGAAGACAGAGAAGGAACAGAAGAAGACGGAGGAAGAGAAGAGAAGACAGAGAAGAGAAGACGGAAGAGAGAGAAGACGGAGAGAGGGAGCAGGAGAGGGCGAGGAGGACAGGGAAGAGAAGGGAACCGGAGAGAGGGCTGTGGAGAGGGCGGAGAAGGGCGGAGAGGGCGGAGAGAGAGAGAGACGGAGAGAGAGACGGAGAGAAGGCAGAGAAGAGAAGAGACAGGAAGAAGACAGGAGAGAGAGAGGGCAGAGAAGACAGAGAGAGAGAGACTGGAGAGAGGAGCCAGGAAGAGAAGAGACTGGAGAGAGACCGGAGAAGAGAGGCGGGGAGAGAGAGAGAGAGGCGGAGAGAGAGAGACGGAGAGAAAGGGCAGGTGAGGCAGAGAGAGAGAGGGAGAGAGAGACGGAGAGAGAGACGGAGAGAGAGACGGAGAGAGAGACGGAGAGAGAGAGACGGAGAGAGAGAGATGGAGTGAGAAAGGGAGAGTAAAGGAGAAAGAGGGAGATGAAGGGCAGAACAATGTCTGCCGAGTTCCGCTAGTGAAGTATATTTCTTTAACTCTATCGTCTGCCGACGAGAGACACTTCAGTGACATAAACCATTGCCCTGAGGTACCTCAGCCGATGAAAAACCGGTCTTGTACTGCGCGTGGGATACTCTGTGGGGAGGTGGAATCTGCCCAAGATGCGCGGCGCAGTGACGCCAGGGGGCCTTGCGGGAGCTGAGCTTGTTGCGGCTGGGGTGGTGGTGCTCGGAGGAAAACCCAGTTTGCCGTCATGTCGGTTGGCGTCAGATCTCAACACCCGGGGGGATGAACATCGCCAGTCCCCGCGATAAAACATGCACCTCGTTTACTGGACCGCATTAAGGACAGGATAGTTCTTAGCAGTCGATACTAATAAATAAATGTCAGTGTAATTGTGTGTAAGGAGAGGATGGGACAAGGAAGAAGAAGGAAAGATAGCGCGCGGTCCGTGGCCCGTTTGTTAGGGTACTGCTCCGGCGTTCGCCAGGTGTTGATGGGAGAAACCACGGAAAACTGCCGATCAGAGCAGCAGGCCGTTAGCCGACAGTATGTCGGCGCCGGTACTCGCCATTTAGCGGGGGAAGGGGTAAACATGCACTACACTTATGGGACTACTGACCCTAGCCGTTGACGCGCTCGGAATCATTAACAAAGCATCCAGGCTGTGCATTTATTCCATGCATCTCGAGAAAAGCAAAAATTCCTTGCATCTCCAGCACGGAAGAGCAGTTGAGTGCCGTGTGAGGCGTCCTGTACGCGGCGGTGGAATCTGTGCAGGATCCGTTGCACCAGGGGGCCTTGCGGTATCTTAAAACTTGTCCAGATTGGGGAGGTTCGCGCTGATGGGAGATATCTAGTTGGGAAAAACCCTGCAAACCGGAATAATCAATCAACCAACGCGTAGATCGGCGCAGGATCACACCATCCATCAGAGGAACAACACCACCCCTCGAGCACTACACGTACGGGACTAATGACCTTAGCCGTTGACGCGCCCGGAATCACCAACAATGCATCCAGACTGTGTATTTATTCCATGCAGCTTCATAAAAAGGCAGTCGAGTGCCGTACGGGGCGGTGGAATCTGCGCAAGACCCGCGCCGCTGTCTCCAGGGGGCGGTGCGACGCGCGGGATCGCCGAGGGACCGCCGCCGGACGCTGCCTCCGCGTGGGGGGAGGGGGATGGGGGGGGGCAGGGAAAGCGCGTATGTCCCGCGGCTTCCCGCGCGCCGCGCTATAAAAGCCCGACTCACCGGCCACCAACGCACCAGTTCGCTTTCCCACGCCGCTCGGAACAACCGCACCTGCTACTCCGCCGACATGAGGGGTTTTGTGAGTATCGCCACGTTGGCACCACTGTACACTATCCCGAGACTACTTTTATTTTTTATCCCTGTGAGATTTGTCAAAATTTTTATTATACGACGTAAAAAACAGTTAAATACTGTATGTGACGAGCTACGGTGACAAGTCTATTCTGTGCACGTTTCTTTCGTGAATTCTAAATACAGAAAAAAATAGTGTTTTGGCAAGAATGTTATATAGTACAGGTGTGATGGAAAGACATGGGTGAGCTATTGCGCAGCGGATCAGACTTCAGCCAATGAACTTCTAGCACCAGTTTGCGTCACAATATTAGCGGAAATTTTAAATGCAGTCAAGATACCAAAATGGTCACCATGCTACAATAAAACAGATATATGAAGGGTTTTTTTTTTTGAAAAATATTGCATCTTTTATTTCAATTACACCTTCATCGTGTTGTTTTTTCCTTGAAAATTGTCACTTGCAAAATGTTTTTTAACTTGTGTTGCTCTCCGTTCAACATGACGGCGAGTGTCTGGTCTGGCTTCTCAAAAGTAGTACCGTGTTGTGGTCACGTGGTTTGTGTCGTTCGTGATGGTATTGCACAGAAGGAGCTAAAATCAGACTAATTAATCTGTATCTTTCATTCGTGGTACAGAATGTGGCCTAAACAACAAGAGCGTGAATTTGCAGTTCTCACTTCCGTGCTTAACACGGTGCACTACAAGTCCATTATTTTTTGTTTTCTATACTCTTATTTAGTGTAGGGAGAAAAATATTGCTATCACTTCAATTTCGATCTGGAATTTGCAGTCGTAACATCCGTGTTAAAGGTTCTTTCGAGCTATAACTTAGCACACACGACAGAATTCAAGTGTACTATTGCTGTTCTATAGATGGATAAGATAGGTGAAAGCAGCGAGGAAATAAATTCAATTTTGTGCCTAAACAAACGAATAACTGCCTGAATTGATGAAAGTTGTTGTCACGCATAACTTTGTCAGAAAAGAAGCTTTTGAACCAAGGTACAAGTTCACTTTTACGTGCCACACTGAACTACAGCAACTGCTTCTAGGCCACCATGAGGTCTTTTGTATCGCTTATATTGCTACCAGTTCAGTGCATGACGATTATTTTTTAATATTTTTAACCGTCCGTGAACTGATATAACAAACCAGGGTGGGTCTGCGATACCTGAAGTAACAAATCTGAGCGCGATTGTTTTGCTATGCCTTACGGAGCATTTACTGAGATAATCATTTACGGCAGCCCACAACTACCTGACAGTATAGATAGCAGTATTGCTACGTTGGAAGGATACCGGCGGCAAGGAAGAAACTGACTGGCAGACAACAACAGATCATCCCCGCATTGAATACTAAAGGACACAGAACAGATCTGGAAGTTCTATAGACCATAAACAAGTGACGTTCTATCTACAATTATCGTTCAAATATATATTTCCTTTTCGTCCCAATCTTATAGTAAAGGAAACAAAACAATTGGTATAACCTCAATAATATCATCTGAAAAGTTCGGTCGTAAAATTCTGTTTATGTGAGATGCAGCATCGCGCACAACAGCAACAACAGAATTACGGAATGTTAAAGCTGTTGCAAAGATTATTACGATTGGGGCGATGGGGAAGAGATACACGATATTGCAGTCGATTTGTATAGATGGATGCATAATTCTGTTAGATTAGAAACTGTTCAGTTGAAACTCGGTAAATATGTCAGGAGTAAGACCTATCTGTGTCTCTCAAAATAATGAAGACATTTTAATGTTTTGCGAAACTGTACATTAAAGCCATGTTAATTTTCAGAACTCTGTTACCTCACCCAATACATCTAGTAGTAAAATTATAGATTTATATCTCAATGTTTCAATTTATACGTCAATATTATATCTTTAATTTATGTCATACTGTTAGGAAATGACTTGTTGAGAAATATTAAGAGAAGGAAAAATTCCGGTGTACCACGCATTTCCACTGGTTTAGTTTCTTCAATCCTCCGTCAACCAGTGATATTACGAACCACATGTAGGCGAGATGTACCCGAAGATATCAAGAACATCAATTTTGTGCTTTTCAAAGACAGTATTTTCAAACAATGACTAATGAATTCGTGTTTATTAATTTACCTAAATAAATCACAATAATTTAAAGGAAATAGTACACTAGATTGCTTGAAGGGAAAAAATGACGAAACTCAAATTGATTATTTTTCACAATCCTAACATCAAAGTTTTTACAAAATGTTTTATTTATTTTGAGAAGTAAAATGATTTTCGTTTGTACTATAAAATACCACTACTGAATTTATCAAACCATAGACAGATACGACGCGAGATACGAAACAAAACTCAAATATTGGTACTTCGGACTTTGAGTAGGTCCTGATAGGTTGTAGGTCAGGTAGGTTATGGGTTTCTGGAACGGGTTTTCAGAACTTATATCCACTGTACAGGAGCTAATAGAACCATTGTAACCGTTGTGATAAGCAACAAAAGAACTCTACATACACAAAACAGTAGTTACCATCTGATATTGTTTAAAATATTGTATACGTTCATATTTTCATGGTGTATGATGCACCATACCTGAGTAACGGATGGTTAATTTGGCTTCGATGTAGTGATGAACCTACCATTGCTTGTTTCATTATGTGAGTGCTTCCATGTCATATTTTATCTAACACATCACTATTACAATATTATGGATCACATTCTAATATAAACCTTTCTAAGTTTCAGTAATTTTATTACGCATTCGATCCAGCTCGAAAAAAATGTTTCGGTTTGCTCTTTCTTAAATTTAGTTATTTTTGAGTAAATAAATATAAAAGCAAATGGAAGTTTTAAACAAATAAATATAACCACAACAATGTTTAAACAATCTTTACCGAACTGACCGAACAGAAGAAAGGATTTTTTTCATTGACTTGGGGATCTTGTGTTCGTTTCCAACGAGCGCTCAAAATACTTGACCGTTCATGGTCGGGTAAAGACAGAATTACACCGTGTTATCCCTGGAGTATCCTAT
Organism: Teleogryllus occipitalis; assembly: GCA_011170035.1. Lineage (NCBI taxonomy): Eukaryota > Metazoa > Arthropoda > Insecta > Orthoptera > Gryllidae > Teleogryllus > Teleogryllus occipitalis. The sequence goes on from BLKR01003314.1 coordinate 67,434, forward strand.
ACTACTGTGATCTGCTCTAATTTTAAAAAATATTTTGAATTAAGCGCAGTGTGCATAAATGCATTGAGGGTTACCTACTTTTCAAACTACGTGTTCGCGAATCGTCGATGTTTGACTGGTGATACGCGCCTAGTTAATTGCACGTTCATTACCAATTTCGCTACAGTAGTAATTAGAATAATGAAGTTAGTTACTCTGACGAAAGAGAGATTTTTTCTCTACCGAATCGGTTTATCTACCGACTACCGAAAATCACACGAGTGAATCATATATCGTATATTATACACTGTTTTCATATACGACGGTGCACTAACAGCTGAATAGCGCTCAAATTCCGGTGTTATTAGGACTTTATCAATGAAATGCGGGGCATAACAGATTAAAAACAAGACTTTATTTTAGACGGGATATAAGAAAAAGTAACACACGTTTTCAAGAGAACTGCAAACATTACTAACTCTTAACACCCTGATGTGAGTTGAGAAAAATCAACCACCACAATAACAGTTTTAACATTTTTTTAAACATCCCGAAATTAACACTCGGAAAACACTTTTCCCGCGTTCAGTGGGTCACCCAAGCAACGTGGATCGCACTAAACCACAACAGGATGAAACGTGCAGGAAACAGCTAGGAGGTCGCTATTATCTACAGTAGTGACATAAAGTCACCCCATCATAAGAGGTGACTTTATGCCAATTGTAGACATTTTTCCTCAAAGACATTTATTTCAATAATTGTCACAAGATAATACAGACAATTCATGTTTTTAATTACGTATATTGCAATAACTTTGTTATTGCGTGAAAAATAAACAAGTTATTAACTAAAACCTTCCTTAAGTGTCACAACGCAACCCCAGTTTACGGTATGAGAAAATGTCTACGGGTAAAAGTGAACGTAGAATATAATATTTATTATGTGGATAATGAAGTAAACAAATTGTTATTTCTGTTATCCACAGTATGAGTTGTTATTGCAACAAAATTCAATGTTTCCATATCAAGCAAATTAGTATACTGAAATATAAAACAGTTGAAATATATTATTTTAAATTTGTATTTGTGATTAGCCACTCACTAAAAATTGGACACCAACTAACACAAAATAGAAAACAGAAACATTTACGGCTCGTGTTTTCACTGTTTTCCTTAAACACACTGGATTTCTACCGCAATATAACACTATAGGGACATTTCAGCAAGTACACAACAGCTGGGTGCTATAAAGAGGTATCCCGAGACAGCCATAAAAGCACGACAAAAGCAATAAACACATTTCACTTCATTGAAATCTCAACATGGGGTGCTTTGTTGCAAGAATGCATTCGCGACAAGAAGAGTGAACAACTTAATTGCAGCCAGTTCTTTCTCACAAATTCATTTCATAATTTTATAAAAGTTAAAACACATTCTTATATATTATACTAGCTGACCCGGCGAACTCTGTTCCGCCTTAACAGCCGGTCCCATCTTTTTCTCGCATCGCACTCACTGTGAGAAACTGTACTATCCTTGTTGCACTCGTGATAATAAAGCAATTGCAGATTAGTGTTTTTCTCTCAAACAAAGAAGAATTAAAAAACCGCTCTGATATTAAATAGATAATTAAAAAATTTATTACGTAGCAGAGCGTTTTTTTCGGAATTGATTTTTGTTTAAGAGAGAAATACAAAGCTGTAATCATAGGGACCGGCTGTTAAAGGCAATAAATAAGCAGATTTTGGAATTTATTAAGTTAAATTGTTTATTAGAAAATACAAATAAAAAAATTAAGTATATTAATCATTCATTATTGTTCCTGTATTTTGGTGCATAGGTTGCACTCTTCAGTTAAGTACCTTCACGCGAAAACATGCGAAATCACGCGAAAACATGCGAAATCACGCGAAAACGTGCAAAAACGTGCGTTCTCACACAGGAACGCTGTCGAACGGGATAAACAGTATCCTATGTCCGTCTCCTGGCTCTAAGGTTCCTGCTCACCAATTTTCAGCCAAATCGGTACAGCCGTTCTTGAGTTATAAATAGTGTAACAAACACGACTTTCTTTTATATATATAGATTTTCTTATATATTCCTATTCCATAACAAACGAATACCGAGGCGATTCCAGTACCAAGAGAAATCAAATGGGGGTAAACAACGACAATAATAATAATAATAATAATAATAATAATAATAATAATAATAAATTAATTAATTAATTATTAAATAAATAATAAACTATTATTATTGTTATTATTATTACAATTAGCCTGTTCACACGTCTTAGTACAGCAAAGGCCTCTTACAATATATGATATTTTAAGTAAGCTAGATAGTTTGTTAGTTACTATTTTTAGTCTTATTTTGTGTTCACTTCGTTTTGTTCATGTCTAATTATTGGTAAAAAAGTACAACGATTGTCTCACATTCTGTGTTCTAATGACGTCTCTTTTCGTTGTTAGTCGTAACTTCTTTTGTTTCAATAGGTCCTGTGTTCGACTTTGAGATTCAGCGCTCTTTGCAGCGTCCTGAGAAAATATTCTCATCACGATTACGTGCAGCAAACGAAATGACTGTGTACAACACTGCGTCTCGTTCATCCAGTTTTGATACCGAAACAGTATCGAGTATTAACAAATCCACTTTGTGTCAATTTTCTATGCAAAAAGAGGACGAAAAAGCACCTTGTAAAGCGAGCTTCATACTTTTACTCACATTAACTCAGGAAATGATTCATGGAAGTGCACAACTGACAAAATCGGTAGCAGCACTGTCGCGTTGGATGCAGATCGGCGGCTACGGACAGAAAATGACAAGGAGAAGGCAGCTGAGATCTTCTCGACGTTGAATGTGAAGGAATTGAAAAAAACATCGTCGTTACGCTTGCAAAAACGGCTGTGCGAAGTAAATATAGAACGGGAAAAGAAACCTCAAGAAACGCGCGCAACACCAAAATTTCAATTAAAAACGCAGCCTTTTCAATTAGGTTCATTTTCCCTTACTACATTCACTTCTTACGACCATTGTTGCAGGCGCAACGACGATATGGAAGTTTCATTTAAGACGCGTGAAGTTTTACAAACACTGGAATTTCATCTACGCTACATTCCATGTAGAATTGTTTTGAGAAGTTATATGTTTAACATTTTACTTCAATACTTTGTGTTCTCCCGATTTACATGTATCATCGTTTCTAGGAAATACGAAACATAATCGTGAACCCCCAACTTTTCCACAAATGAACCATTACTGCTACCATGTACAGTTGTTGCATTACGTATTCAATTCTCAATCATGAAACATACCCGATAAGATGAACGCAGCTTTTATCTCTATTTGTATCAATAATTCTACTATTCGTGATTCATCATCCTATGCAAGGATGAGACATTTCAGTCTGTTCCGGCTTTTAGGATTACTCCCTTCATAATTTTAGTGGACTTCCGACGTTTTTTTCTCTGTGAGCTTATCATTCAAAGCAATTCCAGTTATTCTCTCTTCATTTTTAGTATTTAGTTGCCCCATTTTATCCTATACTGTTTAACAATTTCATTTACACTTACAATGTTTTATTATTTTCTAATTTCTACATTTTTATTGTGGTCAAAAAGTGTGTATCCAGGTATATTTCTGAGAAATTGTATTTCTTTCGATTCAATTTTCATTTGATTTTGTAGTTCGTATTCAGCATTCACTTCGCTATAGCAAAGTGGGAAAGGCAATTATTTTATACTGTTTAATTATGGTCTTTTCTACATTATTTCTCAGTGTACGTGCAATTGTATCACAAAAATATCTGCATTTATTTACTACTCTTGATTATTAGACACAATGAGACCATTCACATGTTTAGAAGTTACGTTAGTAGTTTTACAATAGAGACCATTCACATGTTTAGAAGTTACGTTAGTAGTTTTACAATAGATGACAGTAATAAGAATAATGTTTCTATTAGTGGTGAGGTTCAGGTCAATGGGCTACTCTTCAGCCAAATCAATTCGATGAATTTGCATTTATAACGTTTTGAAAAAATTAATAAGGGGGGTGCAAGTTGTATATTGAAGCCACCCATTAAGCTGAAAGCAGAATTTAAAGTAACAGTTCAACACTCGTTCGTTAAACATATCACCTGTAAGACGCACCCCTGCTATGTACCCTAACCGCGAGCCATTCTCGTTCGTTAAACACCTCGCCCATCCAACTAAACCCAAAAGTGACGAGTGCGGTGGGTGTGTGTTGGTTCGCAGGTGTTGATGACGTTGGTGCTGGCGGTGGCGGTGGCGCTGGCGGCGGCGGCGGAGGAGCCGAAGCAGAAGGCGGAGGCGAAGGCGGAGGCAGAGGCGGAGAAGAAGGAGGCGGAGGCGGAGGGCGAGGGGGCGCAGGGCAAGGCCAAGCGAGGGCTGTTTGACTTCGGCCACGGCTATGGCCACGGCTATGGCTATGGCTTCGACCTGGGCCTGGACCACGGGCTGTCCCTCGGCGACGGCGGGTAAGCGCTCGTTGCACTACGCTGCCACAGGAACGGGGGCGCCACTTTGACTGCATGAAGGGATGTTTGAAATGGGGGAGGCCGGGACCATGTGTGTGTGTGCGCGCGAGTTTGATTGGTTGGTTGATTGGCCGTTTAATTGGTCATTTGATTGATTTGTCATTTGATTGGTCACTTGATTAATCGCTCGTTGTTGATTGAATAGATGATTAATTGATCGGTTTATTGATTGATCAGTTCATTGATTGACCAGTTAAATGATTAATCAGTTCATTGATTGACCAGTTAATTGATTGATCATTTCATTGATTGACCAGTTGATTGATTGATCAGTTCATTGATTGACCAGTTAATTGATTGATCAGTTCATTGATTGACCAGTTCATTGATTAGTTGATTGATTGATTAGTTGATTTATTGGTCGTTCGATTGGTTGATTGATTGGTTGGTTGATTGAGTGATTGGTGACGATACGAGTGCACATAATCTCAAACGAAGTCATTATAGAATTTGATAAGCAATCGAGTATTGTAATAAGATGTTACGAAACGAATACTCCACATCGTTTAATAAAGTTTGTAAACATTTGAATACACCATAGTATTTGCTTAAATTTGACAATGCGTCGTGTGAAATGTCGGAAACATGTTGATAAAGGTTAATAGGAGTCCACGGATAAGTTATAATATTACTTACATTACTCCTGTCAATATACTATAGATTTAAAACCCATATATCGCCATAATTCTTATTACAACACTCATCTCAATTTCGTAATATCTGTCTGTAGACAATCAAACATAAATAATATTACTTCAACAGACAGAATGCATTCCTTTTCTTTTACTAACAGATAATACTGTAATAGATAACTCTCCAGCCAGCACAGACACACACACACACACACACACACACACACACACACACACAGTCACACGAAATTACACTCACAGAATGAAACAGATACTGATACGCAGGCACACACTGAAACAAACACAGTGAGATACACAGACGAAGACATAGAGATGAATTCAAAGGCAGACTCACACACAGACACAGAGTCAGAAACAAAAATGCAAAGAGTCTTACACAGAGACACTAACACATACAGACACACACCACGACAGAGACGCACACAGCCGTACCCACAGCTTCAGCTACACCCATAGCCACAGCGATACGTAGTGCGAACCCCGCAGTGTCTTTGTAAGATTTCCCCTTCAAAAAAAAAAAAAAAACAACTGAAGAACGTTGCCCGCAGCTTCGGCGACCACCACCACCACCATCACCACGTGGAGACGGTGAAGACGATCACGCTGACGAAGAAGGTGCCCGTGCCGTACCCGGCGCCCTACCCGGTGGAGGTGATCAAGAAGGTGCCGGTGCCCGTGCCGGTGAAGGTGGCGGTGGATAGGCCCGTGCCCTACCCGGTGGAGAAGCCCGTGCCCTACCCCGTCACCAAGCACGTGGCCGTGCCCTACACCGTGCACAAGCCCGTGCCCTACCCTGTCCACGTGCCCGTCAAGGTACGTACGCCCTTTTCTTTTTTTATTTGTTGCGTCTACTTCGACGCAACGCGTCTCCAAGCCCCTTGAGGGGCGTTGAGCGCTTTGCGCTTCTCGGAGTAATCCTCCCATTACTTGCGCTTGTTAATATTGTCTGTCGCGTCTCGTCGCAGTCGGTTGTCAAGAGGACCGCCAGGTAGCATCTCCGCGTACGCGCCTCCTACCGCGCGCTCCTGCGTCACTACCCAGAGGCCAGAATTAGGAAGGAATAAGGATAGGGGTAGGGTTTAGGGCACTTCACAGGGGTTGGACTAGCCCTCGTGAAGCAGCCGAACTCGTTTTGTTGGAACAAATTTCACATGAGATTCGACGGGAATCGAACCCGAATCTCAGTGGTGAAAGGATTGCAATGAGCCACGAGTTGACCCATTCACTTCACTTCTCATCCACTCAAATATCATTATTGTAATTCTAATATTATAAATAATAATATACAAAATTCTATAATATAAATAAGTAACAAAATTCTAATATACAAAATTTTATTCTATAATATTATTATTCTATTCTATATTATTAAGTATTATTATATAAAATATGTTATATATTATTCTGTGTCGCATTAAATATATTTTAAAATACTAACTAATAAACGAGAATGTCACAGAATGCCGGCGGCGCTAGCCGAATGCGTTTACTACGCTCCGTGAAGTCACGAAGGTTAAGCGAATTCGAGACTCGCGGGTTCGTGGTTGGGTGACCGGCCAGGAACCCCGGGATCTAACGGCGTCGAGCCCCTGGCCGAAGGGATAAAAGGCACTGACTGACTACGACGTGACGAGACTTGACTTGACATTATTGTAACGGAGGATTACTCCAGAAATTAAAGCACATTAATGGAGGATTACTCCCCAGTGTAAAGCGCTCAACGCCCCGCTCAACGCCCCTTAAGGGGCTTGGAGACGCGTTGCGTCAAGGTGTAGACGCCAAAAAAAAAAAAAGTCACAAACTTCTAACACACTGAAATATTATTTTATATTATAATACAATATAATATTATAATATTAATTTCAAAATATATAATATTAACATCATAATATATAATATTAATATCATCATATTATATATTACTGTGTGTAGTATTAAATATATTCTAAAATAGTAAGTAATATACAGAGGAGGGCACACAATTAATGTTATAAACTTCTCCGGTATGAAGAGTCTAAAATAATAACTTCTGTCCAATGAGGCACGTGAGGGGAGGAATTTCATGTACGAAAGCACGAGAACTACATGTGACATGAGATCTTGAATGGCTGGCAACTCGAAATGCATTGATGTTTGGTGGCTGAAAATCCCTCAGCTTCGGTGGTGAAACGGTTAGCGTAGCGCACTTGTTGTAACTAAGCCCCGATCAAAGCTTCGGATTTTTAAGGACGAGAAAATCCTTCTTATGCCTCCCTTCGGAGGGAAGTAAAGTCGGCTATCCCGTGTTGTAGATACCTCCTTTCTCTGCTCGATAGTAAAAGAAACGTAGAGGAATTTGCGTAGTCAGGCGGAAGAGCAGGCCTGATGGTTTGAGCCCCGCAACGGAAAATTAGACGTAATTAAATTGAATTGAATTCTCTTTGCGTCAGGTCACGACCCGCCAAATACCATCGCACGATAGGTTTCATAGATGGCAATAAACTTCGAAGTGTATCTTTCCTTTTGATTTACCCTCTGTTGGCACATTAGCGACCCAAATTAATTCAAATTTGGCGCCGTTCTTGGAATTCAATAATTTATAGCACTTCTTCGGCGCTACTTAACAGCAAAGAGTATACATTTCAAACATCCTGCCTTAGTATGTTTTCTGTAAAAAACGCGGGCGGGCTTCCAGAGAAAAAGGCAATACATTTTTCGTATGAAACTCTTTGGAAGGACTGAACAGCTATGAAGGTTTGAACTGTTGCTTCCAAGAATGACCGTGAGAGCGCGCCACGGGCCAGGCGCAACGAGCGACCAGAATGACAATATTGCATATTGTCCATATTCGGAGAATCAAACGCCTTTCCAAATAAGACGTGATGAGATCGCATTGTTAGAAAAGCAGGTCGCCGAAACAAGTTTTGTGGCAACTCGCCTCTCTCGAGTAAAAAGCTGTTAAGGCGCACGCATCTATCCTACCGAGGGCACTGACAGTCAATTCAATTGTTGGTATTGCGACCCCGGCAGGATTATAGGAGCGCATGTTTAGTTCTCACGCACGAATTACGAGAGAAAACGATTGTCTTTTCGCCCAGACAAGGTAATACTGACAACTTCTTCAATACTCAATAATTCTTACGCTGAGGTATACCAATAGTTTTAAAATACTTGTCGTTTTCAGAAGGATTAAGCGATCAAGAATTGCGTCAAAAGATTAAGGGCCGAATTCATAGTCGACACTTAAACTGAGTGTTCCCTTAAGTGAACGAATCATATTCATAAATAGCCCTTGAGTGAAGTCTTAAGTGCGCACTCATTCGTGTAAGCGAAGCAGTTTGTGGCCTTTAAGTGGCCCTTATGGTTGTTTCGTCTTGTCAGCAGTTACCAGTTTAGGTTATATTTTTACGTAGCGTTTACCTACTGTTGAATTCGTTTTGTCTTATCACTTAAGGATTCTCTTATTCCTTAAGTGTCGACCATGAATTCGGCCCTAAAAGGTGATAATCTTATTTCAACCCGAACATGTGCAGCTGTCCTGAAAAACGCAAGCTGTATTAGCGGCCTCAAATGTGTTGGTTTCGTGTGGCAGGTGCCGGTGCCCGCGCCGTACCCAGTGGAGAAGCACATCCCGGTGCCCGTGGAGAAGCCCGTGCCGGTGCCCGTGAAGGTGCCGCACCCGGTGGTGGTGGAGAAGCCCATCTTCATCCACGAGCACCATGGGCACCACGACTTCGGCTTCCACTAACCTCCCACCCGCTCGCCCCTCACCCCCACACTTCAATTCGCCACAAGTGCTACCAGAATGAGGTTTGGTGTGCATTAGTCTGTCAGTGGCCACGACGATTCTTCAACTAATGCCTTTTTTGTTTCATTGTTTTTTCCCCAATTTTTTATTTTATTTTTTATTTTTTTTTTAACTTCCGGACACCTAAATCCGGTGCCTACTTCGAATCCTTAGTGATTTCCAAAGTGTTACTCTTCCCAGCGAACGTAGATTCTGAGAACTAACGTAAAAAGTTGATCTGTCAGCAGTTAAGCTTTCGCAGAAGCCCACATATTTCAAATCGTTATTTTTTGAATTTTTTCTGGGACCAAAATCCAATTATAATGAAAGTACACTTACAAATAATGTTATCAAATAAATATTTCTTTACCGTTACAACTATAGAAATAGTATGAACGGGAAAAAGTTTCATTGTAAATATTCAGTTCAGATTTATTCGGATTGCATTGTTATTGAAGCGTTCATAAGTTCCACTCAACGACAAAAATTAAACTGCATATTCAAAGTGACATCATTGAGTAATATTTCACAGATTTTGTAACTTTCAAAAAGTTATAACGAAAACTATTCATTGCGTACAATGCATACAGTGATACCATTGTTGGTTTCAGACAAATGAAATACACAATCAATTATGCATTCTTTATGTTTTAAAAGAAATAACATATTCACTGTTACTTCTTCGTTGTTAAAAATCATTGTTGATAAATTTCTTTGACCTAAGTGTTTCTACATCCCAGTCAGCTCTCTTGTTTTAAGCTTATTAAGATCGTGTCGCTGTCATCACTAACTTCAATTGCCCGATATTCTACGCACTATATCTCATTGACAACCGCCAATGTTAGCAATGTGCTGTACGCAGTATGTTGGTTGCAGAAAAAATACATCCTTTCACTTCACAAGGCCGTCGTGATGGGGTGTAACCTCACCTCAACAAATTCATCAACACGAAGATCAACATGTTATCCGATATTTATGTTTACATTTCACCATGATTAAGTTTTATTATTTTTTATGTTTGCAACAAAATAAACTTGTTGGAACTAAAAACAGAGTTTTAATTCAATTTTTCAATTTCCGATTCCTCCAAGAGCACTCCTATATAACTCCGAATGTTTAACCTTCCTAATGATGTGATACTAAGGAACAAATGCTGTATTATAAGGATTCCTGAAATCCGAAGTAACATTTAACTTTTACCCTTTCATCACAAATATAAACTTGTTTGCGTATATAAGAACTTGTGTAAGTAAGAGGAAGCATATAGTAAAAACAAAAACAGCTATCAGCTTCTGTACTATTTTTTTTATACTATATTATTAAAAATCTCATGCCGTTACATGAAATTCATAATTATTTAAGATTACGTCGTAACTTTCTCCACATGCACAATATTATCTACAACAATCTTTTACCAATTGTTTTTCGATACTTCCGTTTCTCAATGTCTACCACCGAATATTCGGCGTTGGTGACAAGTATTTGTGTGATGTCAAACTCGAAAGAAAGATTCAATCTAAACAATCAAGGACAGCAATAGAAGAAACATTTTTTAAAAAAAATTGCTTACAGGCGTATAATCTTTTTGCAACGGGTTTGAAGCGATACACTGATTTAGAACAAGAGTTTCATGTAACAAATATTACTGACTGAGAAAAATTACCAGTATCAATGTACATTTTACCATTGTCAATGAAGCAGATATATACATTTATATATAAAGACACTCCGCCGAAGCATTACATAACTTTCATTATGTTTATTATTCTGCATATATGTATACGAATAAGTGAAACTGATTTTTATAATTCACTATTAAAGCATCATACAGCAACCATTACTTGATTTGAGTTAGAGGAAAGAAAAAAAATAATGATGTGACGACAAACCGACATTTGAAATACAGTAATAACCTACACAAAAAAAAAGTTTTTTATACGCACAAATAACGATATTACACCACATGAAAGTAGATACAAATAATAAGACGTCTTACGATAACCGTTATCTAATCAAGCATTCCGGTGAGGAGCTTGCAATTGTAGTTTCCAGACACTTACCTGAAACAAAGAAGAAAAATTAAACGTAAGCAAAATAAAAAATTATGAATCATAATACATATAAAAAACAATAGTCTGAAAGCAGAGTATCATTTACAAGATATCACGATAGATTCCTTCTGCTTTGTCTTAGGCAAATTACTAAATATTTAAATCCTTCTTTCACAACCTCCTAGACAAAGAATGAAGCTTTGTATTCATATGCATTGTAACAATAGATTAGTTGTTCTAACGATATTCAAATCAAGACATTCAACTTAATGGCGACTTACTAACTTAATCGCGACTAGTAAAACGGAGGGTTTTCTTAGTACTGGAATTGTATTTTGGAAGAAAATTTAAATGATTCATACTATAGTGAATGATTTTGTCCGGGAATTTGCATTTGATTATCACGAATTATTATATTTTAAATCTTTTTTTTTCTGTTCTTGAAGAGCAAAATAGCACACATACCGAGTATTAATGATTTATGATTCGTACAATACCCATCAACAACAATGTTCGTATAAACTAAAAGACCAGTTTTAATAAAGCCATTGTTGAAAATCTCAACGCGATATATTAGGAAATTGTCCCGCATCAGCAGGCAGCGAAGAAATGCTTCCGCTCTCAAGGGTTAATAAAATATTTCTTTAGTAATTGTATTTGTTAGGTTCGAAGATTCTGTCAAGTATATTCTGCAATCATACAAAGAACGGTTATTGTCCTTCGCTCATATGACTAGAAAAACAGGATTTCAGAGTCTCTGGCAGTTCAGGAATTACTGGACGTGTATTCATAGGCGAAGCACGTGACACTCCCCAAGTATCGGGTAATGCGAAATAAAATGCAATCCAAATAATAGAAGGAATCCATCTAAATGCAGGCAAAATCTAAAAACAAAACAGATTAATCAATCCTAAGAAATATTTTTAAATGGCGACAGGTCTTCGCACGTTTAATCATTTAGATTCGTACATTTTGTCAAGCAAATCTTGAAAAGATAAACTTTCATGTCACGAGAGGAAACAAAATTTCAGAATCTCCGGCAGCTGAGGACATACTTAACGCGAGCTCATTTACGAACCCTGTGGCACACCCCATATATCGCGAAATCGTATGCAAAACGAATTCACGAATTCCCTCGCGTCCCAGGCGAACGCAAGGGTTGTCCTCCGGGGGGAGGGGCTGGAGGGGGGGGCGAGCACCCTCCAACGCCCTCTGACAACACTATCGGCACCTTCCACCCCTTTCCCGCTGGCGTCACCGCTTCGCGAGGGAAGGGTTAAACACGCGAATTTTAAATTCCTACGCATCCCTTGACTCGTGCTGCTCGACGCTACCTCGTTTGCGATGCAAAACTGCAGCACCACCACCGCCGCACCCGCTGCTCGTGGTTGCGACCAAGCCCTTCAGGGAGCGGGGGCTGGAGCTCCTCATCGGTGGCTCGAACCACCGTCGCAGCCTCCCCCTCTTGACGCGTACGACCAGCTGGGTCAGCTAAGAGAAAATATATTGGAGAGTATTACCTAGATGAACATGTAGGGCTAGTGCAGCGTTACAAATTGAAGGCTGCCTTATTGTAGGCAACTAGCTCTCTGTCAGGTACTGGCACAGAATTGATACTACCTACGTAAAAGCATTTTGTGGTTTACTAGCTCAATATAACGTAAGTGTTGTTGAAACTTAAGCTGTTTTTTTGTTCCATTTATCTACAGAAATATTGGCGATTATAATTGCTTCGACATGAAAATAATAATACAACATTCATTCAATATGGGTTGAAATGCCATCAATTGAAAGTTAAGCGATTCGAGCTATTTCCAATTACGTTATTTTTAAAACACATTTAAATTTTTCGTAATGCATTTATCATAGTGTATAGGAACAACAACAATGTGATTTTCGAAGTTTGAATTCATAATATCCCGTGAAAAGAACGTCAAGACACAGTTTTATATGACCGCTCCCACATTTGCCTACAATATGAGGGAGAGCGCAATGTTCAATTTGTTGCACTAGTGCTCGCGTCTCACCAAAAAGTAGTAGGCCTTGGCTTAGGGCCAGTGTTACGTTCCGTCGCTGCCACCAATTTTATACGTTGAAACGTTTCAGTTCACTTCATAGAGGTCATAATTCCTTCAATAATTACTTCAATATTGCTTTCCTAATAAAAAAAAATGAATAAAAGTATTCATTTTTGCGTACGAAACGTTAATAAACATGTGATGTATACATGCGAGATAAATGTGAATTTGTATAGGAAACATTTAACCAGCACTGGGCTTCTGAGCGGGAGGTCACAGGGTTCGAGTGTCATGCACGGATTTTCTGCTGAAGATAGGTCGAATTCAGTCGTTGAAGGCGATCTCTAGCGGCTGGCTGCTTGACTGATGCCTAGTGATTCCGGGCGCGTCAACTGCTAAGGACATTAGTCCCGTAAATGTAGTGAATTATTCTCGGGAGATGGCGGTGATCTTCCCCCGCTGGATGGCGAGATCCGGCGTCGACCTACCGCCGGCTAGTGGGGTTTCCCCCTAACCAGGACTCTCCCACCAGCGGGGCACCGCCCCAGCCGGGACAAGCTCTAAGCCCCCGACCGGTCTCCCGGAATATGTGGTAGTGTAGAGCATGTTAGTGTAAGTGTGTGTGTAAGGGGAGACGATAGGACAAGGAAGAGGATGTTAAGATCGCGCACCGTCCGTGTCCCCCGTTTGTAATGGTATTGCTCCGGTGTTAATTAGAGAAATCACGGAAAACTTCCGATCAGAGCATCCGAAGGCGAGAATTCTCCGACAGTAACTGAACTTGACCTACCTATGTAGCTGGTGTCGAAAATCCTGCCACCGTCGGGATTCGAGCTAAGGACCTCCCGATCAATGGCACTGCAGTGACATCAGTTGATGCCCTGAGCCACCTCTCTCGATGCGGATAGCTGCTCTCATTGATAGTTTTCCGCCAGGCAAATGCCGGAGCAGTACTCTAAGAAATGGGCCATAGACTGCGCGCCATCTTTCCTTCTTCCTTGTTCTATACTTCTCCCTCTTATTTACACTAACATGCACTACACGTCCACACATGCCGGGTGACCAACAGGAAGGTTAGAGCTTGTCCCAGCTGGGGCGGTGTCCGCTGGTGGGATAGAATGCCCCGAAAGCTGACCTGTAGGTCAGCGCCGAATCTCACGAACCAGTGGGGAAGGAATACCGCCACCTCCCTGAATAAAAACATTCACTACGTTAATGGGACCCATGGTACACTTAATCGACATCGGGATGCTTTAGAAAAATTACTGAAAAAGTTAAGGAGATATAAAACATGACACATGAATTCTCCGCGTAATAACAAATTTAATTTCAGGCACATTACCAATGACCTCTATTAATTTTTTTATTCACTTTATTTATTTCTATCTAAAAAAACATTATTACAAAAATTATAACGCTAGTAAATGTACCATAGCAGTAATTGCGTACCCACAATAGATTAACGAAATACAAGTTCAACAGGGGCACAGAAGCAATTACTGTCTCTCTCTTTTTCAAAATGACGGCAAGACATTTTTCTTAGTTTGAAGATTTCTCTTAGGGACTAATACTAGCGTAATACAAAATCAACATTTAAGATGAAAAGAAAATAGAAATATAATAACACTCGATAAGAAAGAGATGGAGAAAAGGGCGGTGAAAGACAGAAGGAGACAGAGAAAAGGAGACAGAGAAAAGAGAGAGAGAGGAAAAAATGAGGAGAAAGAGAGAATAAGGAAACGAGAAAGCGAGAGTTAGAGAGGGAACTAGAGGGAAGAGCTGTTTTAATCAAATAAACTCGTCTCTGCGCGGAGGGAAATCGCAGATTGAGGGCGGCTCGTCAGCGGGGCCCTCCGCTTCAAAGGGCGCGGGCGAGGAGCCCTAAGGGCGCAGGGATGCGATTCGCAAGCGGACGCTCTCCAGGGCGACGCTCAACAAATCCCTGCGGGCGCTGTCTTGCAGGCCGCATCGCCCTTGCCCTCTTAAACGGCTTTCCCGTGGATTCGAAAAGACACTCATTTGCCTCAGCCAGCGCAACAACTGTTGTCCCCGTAGAGCTTCTGAGCGCGAGGTCCTAGGGTTCCACTTCAGACGGCGGCAGGCTTTTCAACACTAGCTACATAGCAAGGTCGAATTCAGCTGCTGTCTGGAGGAGAATTCTAGCGGCCGGCTGCTCTGGTCGGTATTTTCCGTGGTTTCTCATCAGGTGAATGCCGGAGCAGTATCCTAACAAACGGTCACGATCCGCGCGCGACCATTCCTTCCTCTTCCTTGTCATATCCTCACACCTTACACACCTACACTAACATGCACCACACTATCACACATGTCGGGAGACAAGGCGTGATGGTCAAATCGGAGATAAAATATGTTTCCAAGCTGGTGAAGATGTGTTGCAAAGAGCCAGAAATTGAAACGAATGCCAGATAATTTAACGGGATATAAAAGGTAGAGGTAGATGGAAGATAGTAGCATCAAGGAAGAACGTAGATACTGCTGTGCTCGAGGACTCTTTTTTCTGCATGCGACATTTTCTCATAGACGAAATTCAATATTGATAGATCAGAAGGATCTCTTATCTTCTATATATTAATTTCTTTTTAGGTTCATTCGACATTCCTCCAGGATGGTAACGGATGGGAAATATTTCATGACTCCATTGTTACGTATCAGAAATGGCAACTATCTGTTGGGGTTGCGTACGTTTTGATACCGCAGACATTTTTTGCTATGAACGTTTTATAGGCTCAATTCTTCAATACTTCGGCGTTGAATAGTAGATTCTTTGGAAACACTGATGTGCAATGGTAGTAATTGGAGAAATATTCATCGGGCATATGAAACTAAGCAAGTATTTTTTGCATAATTTGTAGAAAATTTTCGGAGTGCAACCCCGACTATCTATTAGCGTTCGGGAAATAGTCATTCGTGTTATGTATAGAGGTCGGTAAGGTACACTATGTTTGCGCCGTAACAATCGTTTTGGGAATTGTTTACAAGTCGGGAGCTTTTCAATTCTTCGATATCGGCTCTACGTAATGCATGGCATTTTAATTCCATTTTGGGGAGATTTTAACCAAACTACGCGACATGTGGGAAAAAAGTTGCCAGTTGAATGATGGATAACAGCGCGTAGGGAGAGAGAGATAACCTTGTTATCTAGAGCATAGTTCGAGGAAAAGCCATTTGCGATGGAAATGTCGTACGTCATACCATTTAAGACTTATGTAAGAATGTTTAGAGAAAATTTATTAAAGCAGTTTTTTTCTTTTTATTCCGACTTGACTTGATCACTGCGGGAAAGCAGGACATGAAAGAGTAGCACATAAGTGTTCTTAATTTGCATCCCATTAAGATTAATTTGATTAAGATTATATTTAATATTTGCACCCCATTAATTATATTTTCTTCAAGAAAATTGCATGTGAATAATTTTACGATTATTCATCTGCATATAACTGCGTGAGAGTCATTTAAATATGTGACTTGTGATGCACATAATGATATGAAAAAAGACCGTTGATAACAAAAATTGTTAGCACCTGTTACGAGCATTTCTTTGGTAGCACCTGTTAGTGGATATTACGAACAACACCAATTTTCCATAGCTGACTTATATTCTTATGTTTCAGATAGGATCTAGAAAAGAGTTGCTGCATCCTCTGATCAAGAAGTCGCAATTACCCTACAACTTTCGATGTAAACAGTAATGAAGTAATTTCATGAAAAATATTGAAATTATAAACATTTTCCTTATATTTAGAAGTATACATGTAAAGGAAATAAATCGGTGACGTATGTTTTCCATTTTAATATTTCTCCATATGTGAAAGTATGTGTAAAGTGTTTTCAAGGGATAAAAGCCAATTTGTAAGCGACGCCCTGACGAAAAACCATTTGGGCAGACGTAAGGTGTGAAGCGAAATCTCAATGCTTCTGTAACGAAATTTGCATATTCACTTGAACAAGCGAACCAAAGCGTATCCAAAGCCTCAGATGAGAGTGCTGGTCGTTGTAATTCATTGACATGTAGGAGCACGGGCACGCCGCCCGCCCCAGGGCTGCCCAACGCCGAGCCGCCCGCTGGGGAATCTGCAATGCAAATGCGGCCGCGTTGACTCATTCAATTAAACGGGCTGTAAAGATTTCTCTGCCGTCTTCCCCGCCCCGCCCCGCCCCGCCCCGCCCCGCCCCGCCCACTCGCGACTTGAGCCGCAATTTCCCCTGGAGGAACGGCCGCCCGCGGCGGAGCGGGCGAAGACGGGGCGGTGGGGGGAGGGCGAGGGGAAGGCGAATGTCGAGACGAGGGCGGAGGTCAGAGCGAAGGCGAAGGGGTGATGGGGCGGAGGCGAGGTTGGACGCGAGGGCGGAGGCGAGGGCGGAGGCGAGGGCGGAGGCGAGGGCGGAGGCGAGGGCGGAGGCGAGGGCGGAGGCGAGGGCGGAGGCGAGGGCGGAGGCGGCGAGGGCGGAGGCGAGGGCGGAGGCGAGGGCGGAGGCGAGGGCGGAGGCGAGGGCGGAGGCGAGGGCGGAGGCGAGGGCGGAGGCGAGGGCGGAGGCGGGGGCGGAGGCGAGGGCGGAGGCGAGGGCGGAGGCGAGGGCGGAGGCGAGGGCGGAGGCGAGGGCGGAGGCGAGGATGGAGGCGGGGGCGGAGGCGAGGGTGGAGGCGGGGGCGAAGGCTGGGGCCCGGGGCAGAGGCGGGGGCAGGCGTGGGTGAAGGCGAGGGCGGAGGTGGGCGAGGACGGAGGCGAGGGCGGAGGCGAGGGCGGAGGCGAGGGGTGGGCGGGGGCGGAGGCGAGGGGGCGGAGGCGAGGGAGCGGAGACGAGGGCGGAGGCGAGGACGGAGGCAGGGCGGAGAGCGAGGGTGGAGGCGGGGGCGAAGGCTGGGGCGGGGCAGAAGGCGGGGGCGGAGGCGTGGGTGAAGGCGAGGGCGGAGGCGAGGGCGGAGGCGAGGGCGGAGCGAGGGCGGAGAGGCGAGGGCGGAGGCGAGGACGGAGGCGAGGGCGGAGGCGAGGAGGGTGGAGGCAGGGGCAGAAGAGCTGGGGCGGGGCGAAGGCGGGGGCGGAGGCGCGGGCGGAGGCAATGGTGGAGGCGGGGGCGGAGGTGGGGACGGGGGAGGAGGCGGGAGCGGATGCGCGGGCGGAGGCGAGGGCGGAGGCGAGGGCGGAGGCGAGGGCGGAGGCGGGGGCAGAGGTGAGGGTGGAGGTGATGACGGGGTGGAGGTGAGAGTAGAGGAGGGTGATAAGGCGAAGGAAGAGGCGAGGATGGAGGCATGAACAAGTACGAAGGGCAGAGGAGGGACCGCTGGATATGTTACCAATATTAAATCAGAAGAACATAAAGTTTACAGTTTGTGAAATAGTAACCTAAAAATGGTGAATTTAACATGGGTCATGCATAGGTTTGGTTGATTTCGTGCAACTGCCGGAGGAGAGGAGCCGCGTTGTGCTGCTGCTGCTGCAGCAGTTTGTGCTGGTGGAGTGCCCCAAGGCTCAAGAGGCGGGCGGGCAACGCTTCGCCACAGGGCAGGCAAGCCACTGCCTGGAGCCGCGAGGGACTCAACAACTCAGACAGACACAGCAGACGAAAATCAAGAACGCCGCGCCCGACTACAGAAATGCTCTGCCTGCAAAAGCGATGTTGAGTTTTTTTCCGCTGAACTTACTTTATAGAGAACGCGAACACTAAGAAGTTGCAGACAGAAAAATCCCATCTGCGCATTTCTAGTTCACAAACAGTCACAATTGTAATTTTTAAATTTTATGCAATATTCATATCAATGTAATTAACACAAGTAGTAACTCATGAACACTATACAAGAAAAAATAGCATCATTTTCTGTGAAATGAAATGTAACACCACTTTAGGTTATAAACATTTCTTGAGTTGTTGCTCCAGACTATATAGTTTCCTAATTGCACAGAGACCTATCGTTAGTGAAGTAAACAACAAGGAATTCAAGACATATACAAAACATATATTGACGGTTATGAAAACAATTCAATTTCTTATTTACCATATTTACTTCAAATAATTTTCCATTGTTTGTTAATATAAATTTTTAAATTTGTATAATCATATTATAATTTGCTTTAGTTATATTTTCTTTGTAATAACACGTTTGATATAATTTTCTGTATGTATAATAGGATACTATTTTGTAAAATTGTAACTTGTTTGTAAATTGTGTTGTCTTTGATTACCAAATCTCAGCTTTTTCTTTCGATATCTTTCGCTTTCTTAAACTGAAGTCGTAGGCTTCCGCGGCCGGAGTCATGTGAATGATCTTGGCTGTCCGGGTGACGCCGCGTCGAAGGCTGTGTTGCCGACGTTTCGACCATCTTTTCGTGGTCTTCCTCAGGGTTGGCAGCAGACCAGCCAGAGACGGTGAATGTAACAAGCAGCGGTCATACAACAATATAGCCGTTCTCTATGGAAAAATACCGGAGAATGGCACAGGGAATTGGTGGAAGTAGTTGAGAGTAATGCCTTTCCTTACCGGACGGTTGCGAGATGGGCAAGAAAGTCTCTGCGAGGACCCATATACTTGGGTTTTCGTAACGAGGCGCCTGAGGGTATTATCCTCAAGATGGAATTTGGCACGACTTTTCGCGTCTTTCATGGTCGCGCCGCTAGAGTCGCTTGATCTGCAGCACTGCTTGACACGGCCGCGATCATTCGACATCTTGCGGCAGAACCGATAAAGACGCAAGAATCGTGCCATATTCCATCTTGGATATAATACCCTCAGGCGCCACGTTACGAAAACCTAAGTATAGTGACCAGTGATCTGCAACGCACGTGACGACCTGTATGTGGATCGATGAGGGATGCAGTGATTGTGCATCTACCCACTCGGGCCTTCACAACGGGTACGTAATGATTTTGGAATGCAGTGAAGTCGTGTATGTATGTATGTGTATATAAATATATATATATATATATATATATATATATATATATATGTGTGTGTGTGTGTGTGTGTGTGTGTGTGTGTGTGTGTGTGTGTGTGTGTGTGTGTGTGTGTGTGTGTGTGTGTGTGCAGTTTATTCAGTATAAAGTTATTTTTAATTTTATTATTGTATTATTTACTTCATTTCTATTCCTCTCATTAATTTTTTATTAATTTGAATTCATACCATCTAACAAATAATAGAAAAAATTACGTGATGTTACTGAACTATACAGTAGAATTATAGGAAAATAGCAAATGATTTTTTTTGCATGGAAAATCGATTTATAACTAGGTGAAGCACTTTACAAAATATTCTTAAAGATTTTACCCATTCTTCATTATTTACTTATTTAAGGGATGTCGCAATTTTTTGGCGGAAAATCTAGAAAATAGAGAATATAATAGTTGGTATCCTAAGGATAAACTTCGGAGTATCTTTCGGTTAATCTCAATTCATTAGTTCTATCTACTAGTAGAAAAACTTCTGTCGTCATTTTACTGAACTATTTAGTAGAATTATAAGAAAATATAAAAAAATACAAATTTTTACACCGAAAACCGAATTAAGATGAGGTTAAGAACTTTCAAATATATTTTTAAACATTTTCCCCATTGTTTTTCGTTATCTATTGTTCTAAGAGGTGCCGCATTTTTTCTCGGAAACCCTGGTAAACAGAACGGGAGACGATATGGGACTGAGTTGGCCTCGCAAGACACTTTCGCAGAGCCTGCTACGCTGGGGTGCCCCAGGGACCAACTTCCGAGTATTTTTCGTCACATCCTCTATAAGTTATGAGCTAATTTCTTTCTGGGAAAACAAAAGTTGGAGGAAACTTGCGCGACGCCGACGTAGGTGGGCGGCGGGGGCGGAGAAGATGGCGGCGGAGGCGGCGGGAGCGAATATGGACCAATGAAGAACAAAAGCGGCGAGCATTCTCTAAACTCTGAAGGGGAATTGGATTCGATCGATGATAGCGCATTCATTTTGAAAGGTCACGCACACACGTTTTTCATCGTAGAGTTTAAAAACTGCGAAACAGAATACAGGAGCTAAAAATGTAGGTATAAAAAAAATAAGGTAATATGTATCATTATATATACTCTTTTAGAAATCTAATTGAGAATCGCTAAGGAGTAATATTTCAATTGATATTTGTACATAATTCATTTTAACAAGAGGACCATCAAACTCAAGCATTTTTGTCATGTTTGTAATCATTTCCGTTCCGAATACGTGAAAATAAATATATTAACAATACTTACAGAGTAGAAAAGTGTTCAGAATGTTCGGGATGTTTCACGGATGAAAGAAATGAGATGGTGATCACACTGGTGTGATTATGATGTTGAAATTGCTGATGTGAAGGCGCTCATACCGATGTCGATGATATCGATACCGGTGGTGACGACGTAGGTGGTGCTGGTGACGATGGTACAAATGTGGATGGTGCAGAGGACGATGGTGCTGATGCCGATGGTGCTGATGACGATGGTGTTACTGACGATGGTGGTGATGACGATGGTGGCGATGCCGGTGGTGTTAATGTTTGTAGTGACTACATTGATGATGAAGGTGAGAGTTTCGATGACGTGATGATGGCGGTGATGACGAGGATAAATATGTTGACGATGTCTTTGTTCCAAGCCTACGGATTTTTCAGCTCCGCTGTTCGGCCAGAAACGGCGGGGGCCGGGGCAAGGCGGGGAAGCGGAGCAGGGGCGGGGAGGAGGCGGTGGTGGAGTCGGGGCCAGGAGCGAGGACGGGGCAGGGATCTGGCGGGGTGAGCTCGGGGCAGGAGGAGAGGGCGCGGTCGTGGCGGGGGTGGGGGCGGTTATGTTCCGCGGAAAGAGCGGCAGGGCTGGAGGACGGGACGGGGGATGACGGGGACGGGGAGGGACGCGGTGGGGCGGGGAGGGGCGGGGAGGGGGTGTGGAGGGGATGGGCGGTGAGGAGAGGGGCGGAGCGGAGTGTGGAGGGGATGGGAGGAGAGGGGCGGGGAGGGGCGATCCGGGGGCGGGTGAAGGGTTACGGGAAGGGCGGGGAGTGCGGGGAGATGTGGAGATGTGGAGTGGTGGCGGGGAGGAGCAGGCAGGGGAGGCGAGGGGCGGGGAGGGGCGACGTCGGGGCGGGCCGGGGATCGGAGCGTGACGCGGGCGGGCGGGCGGGACCGTGGCGTAGGGAGGGGCGGGGGCGGGGCGGCTCAGTCCCCCGGGGGTTGCAAAGTGCGGCGCGGGGCGGGGCGGGGCGGGGGCGGGAGGGCGATGATGGAGCGGCCAAAGCGAAGGGAGGGGCAGGACGCAGCATCGCAAGTGCATCGGGGGCGGGCGGCGTTGAGACTGCCCAACATCACGCGAAAGGCACAGAATAGTCTCTTCCATGAGGTTGAGGCACGCAAGGAAACTCTGCATCAAGAAACAAGTTATTTACAACTAAATTCATTGAGAACAGTTATTTACGTAGCACTAGAAGGGAAAGCGGAACGTTATTGTTCCAATGAGAAATGTTGACTGAGGGCAACACTATTCAGTAGAACAAATGAAACCGTGTAATTCGTTTATCGATAATTGTTTCTATAACTCAAGATCAAAAATATTCCTCAGTAAGAGGAAGGCTGGGGAAAGGATTCTGGAGCTCGAGAAAATGTTGAATTCTTGTTCTTCCCTACGTTTTACATATTTTTATTGATCTGGGCTGTCCGGGTGACGGCGCGTCGAAGGCAAATTGCGGCAGTTTTGAGCCGACATGTCGTGGTCCTCTTCAAGGGCTGTACTGCCTACCAGGACAGGAAGACAGGACGATGAAGGTGAGGAAACGTAAAATGAGGGCTGGATGAGGAAGGTGGTGTCAAGGCACTACTCACAGTCGATGTGAGAAGGAGCGAGGCAGGGGAATAGGCAAAGGAAGAGAAGGGCAGTGTCCAAGACGTCGTTTCTCGAGAGGGCAGAAGGGTCCTTAAGCCTCTGAGCCACAGGGAGGGATGCCCTTAATGAAAGCCTCCGCTGCAAGACCCTATGGCGACGCACGCAGTGGGGGCGAGCCGGCCCAACGCTTCTGGGACCGTTCCATCCGGATGAACGCATCGTGGGCGGGCGGGAGCAGGGTGGGGCGCGGCAGGGGAGAGAGGAGAGACAGGGAGAGAGGCGGGGGAGAGGCGGAGCTTTGCGGGGAGGTCAGGAGGGAAGAAGGGGAGGGAAGGAGGGAAGGGAGGGAAGGGAGAAGGGGAGGGAAGGGAGGGAAGGGGCAGGGGAGGAGGGCGGGGGAGGGTGGGGAGGGGCGGAGACCAGGCTATGCGGGTGGAGGCGTGCCCTACCAACCCCATCGGGGGCCGTTCCCTCTGAATGAAACGCAACAACTACCTGCTGTTATGTGCTTTGAAGAGTAAGGTACACGCAAAAATAAATGTTCTTCTTCAATCTTTATACTGTCTATAAGATGTTAACAAGTAGATAGATAGATAGATAGATAGATTTATTAAAGTTCGCTTTGAGCTAATGCTCGGTGGCAAACATCATTACAACAAGTATTTAAAATCCCAAATTTATTATAAGACAACTATTACCTTCTGGAAAAAATGCGTAATATCACGATCAGAAAAGAGAATGAACAATTTTAACAAAACATTATTACGTAAATATGTCTCAGTGTGGATAATAGTAGATAATAAATGTATCTCAACTTGATTGAGTAATTCTTAATGCTATTTTTAATTAGGTAATTGTGAATTATTAATCGTGTACGCAATTTTTTTAAATAGTATATACTTTCAGTGCCCGGAAAAGACATTAAAAAAATGCCGAAACGATGTACAATAAAACAGAAAATGTATACAACAGTGACATAAAATGTGAAAGGTGTTATTATAGGTTTAAACATTTGCAGTCTTGAAATAAATTGGAGAATTAAGTTCACAGTAAAAATTAAAATTTACTTTACATCAAATGCAAGGAAAATATTAAGACAATAAACATTCACATAGATTTAACATAATCGTGGACTACAAGCCTCGCCAAGTACGCCTTTTAACACTTCAAATACCAAGTTGTTTTTTTCATTCTTAAAACAACAAATGAAATCACAAAGCTTCCGGACAGGAAATTAAATAAATTATCAATGATTTCCGGTCAATCTGATTATGAATTAATTTAAATTATTGATGTAATTTTGTAGATTTGAACAATATATATGAGCACTCTATCTAGGAACACAAGTCAACTACACCTTACTAGTATCCACATAATCTCGAAATACGCCACAAAAATACTATACTAAGAAGAATAAGGAAGTAACCCCAAGTATAAATACAAGCCGTAATATAACTTCATGTTCCAAAAGAAAGTTTCGTGCTTTTTATTTTAAATGAAACGTAGTAGATCTCAGATATTTTATCGTTTTCTATTATTCAACGGTTTTAAACTTTAATAAAGACAAAATTAATAGAATGAAAGTTTATCCATCGTCATTAGTTCATTATTTTGTTGTGAGAGTTTAGCTACATCTACAGAAAGAATTGCACATTTCATCTTCAAGAAAATATGTGAGTGGGTGACAGGGTGAAGGTTTTGAAGTCCCAAGTTTTTGGAAATACGTGTAGTTTTCGCTTAATTTCCGCTTGAAGTTAATGCAATTTATTTTTTTTTCAAAAATCGCTTCAAACGTTTTCTCGAAAATTTTACCATGATTAGAAACAAGCGATGCTAAAAATAATAGCGCATGACACATTTTCGTTGAACTCTCTGAATGTTTGAAATTTGCAAAAGTTAAAATAATTCGAGAAAGTATGTGCTATTGTACTCTATTAGTTTTCACTCCGTGCGGCATGTGGCAATTGTATCGTTGGTTGTTTGTTTCATTAGTGATTCCGGGCGCGTACAACTGCTAAGATCATCATTCCCGTAAGTATAGCGTCGACATAGCATCTACATAGCAGGCGGTGGCGGTGATCGCCCTCGCGGGCTGGTGATATCCGGCGCCGACCTACACGCAGGCTAGCAGGTTTTCCCCAACCAGGTACCTACCGCCCACCCGGGACAAACTGTAAGCTCCCAGCTTTTACCCGACACGTGCTTGTGTAGTACATGAAAGTATGTGTGTGAAAAGGTGAGGCTAGTTTAAGGAAGAAAATGGAATGATTGCGCGCGGTCCGTGACCCGTTTGTTAGGGTACTGCTCTTGCATTCGCCTGGTGTTGATCGGAGAAACCACTGAAAACTACCGATCAGAGCAGCCGGCCGCTAGAATTCTCCTCCAGACAGCAACTGAATTCGACCTAGCTGAAAAGCTAGTGTCGAAAATCCTGCCACCGTCGGGAGTGTAACCCTAGGACCTCCCTGTCAGAGGGAATGCAGTTTACATCAGTTGCCGACTTGAGCCACCTCTGCCGGTCCATTTGGCCCATTCAGTTCCCCGCCCCCACGCCAGAGGACTCTGCTAGCGCGTGGGGCTTTGCCAGGCATTTGCAGACTTCATTAACAGCCCTCGCCCCCGCCCCCACCCCCACCACAAACCCTCTCGGCGGGGGTTCCTCTGCCAACAACGTTGTCGGGTGGCACTCGGACCACCGGCTGGGTTAGCGTAGAGCCAGCGGAACCGATGTCTGCTGCGACTCTAACCTGGAAGGCTTAGGGTTCGAGTCACGACGGCGGTAGCAGGATATCCGACCCAGATACTAGATCGAATTCATTCGCTCTCTGGAGACGAATTCTAGCAGCCGGCTGCTCTGATCAGGAGTAATTCTTGATTGTTCCGCTCCACTCGAGGAAAATGCCGGGGCAGTATTCTAACAAACGGGCCACGGATCGCGCGCGATCTTTTTTTCCTCTTCCTTGTCCTCACCGCTTACTCACAATTACATTTACACGCTCTACACAATCACACATGTCGAGAGTCGTCGGAAAGGGTGCCCCGTGGGGGAGATACCTGGAGGGAGGGGCGTTGTGTTCATCGCTGTTGGATTTCATTCTTTATTGAGGGACGAACACCGCAACCATTCGAAATATAACATGGTTCTTACAACACCGGGCAGCGGAAATAACGACAGCGCCCGGAAACGAGAAATAATCAACCAGGCAGGCAAGCAGGATAGCGTATCTGTGCGTTCTAATTGTAAACTATTCTTTAATGCATTTTATAGCTCGTCAGCATCAAGTTCTGTCAATGACCAAAACGAACGATATCCTGTGGCAATTCCTCAAGTGGCAGAATGGTTGGTTGGTTGGTTGTCAATCATTTCAGGCACGTCAACTACTGATGTCATTAGTTCCGTACTTGTAATACATGTTTTTTCATCTGGAGGTGGCGGTGATCTTCCCCGCTGGATGGCGAGATCCGACGCCGACCTAACGTCAACTAGTGGGTTTTCCCCAACCAGGTATCTCCCACTAGCGGGCCACCGCCCCTGCCCGGGCAAGCTCTAAGCTCGTGAACTGTGTCCCGGCATGTGTGGTAGAGTATTGCATGTGAGTAAGTGTGTAAAAGGTGAAAATAGGACAAGAAAGAAAAGGGAATTATCGCGTGCGGTCCGTGGCTCGTTTTTTTTGGGTACTGCTCAGGCATTCGCCTAGTGTTGATCGGAGAACCCACGGAAAACTACCGATCAGAGCAGCCGGGCGCTAGAATTCTCCTCCAGACAGCGACTGAATTCGACAATTTCGATGAAGCTGACAAGCTAGTGTCAAAAATCTTGCCACTCGACCCTAAGACCTCCTGGTCAGAGGCATTTCAGTGACATCAATAGTGCCCTCAGCCACCTCTCCCAGAAATAGGTGGGAGTGGGCGAGGAGGGGCGAGGAGGGGCGGGACGGGGCGGGACGGGGCGTGACGAGGCGTGAAGGGTCTTGGGTGGGTGAGCGGGTGTGTGGGTGGAAGCGTCGCAGTATCCTCTGTCGCAGGGGGCCGTGAGCGGGGCGCGTGTTAGTGGGTTTTTGCCGCGCGCACTCGCCGGGGACCTAAAGCGATAAGGCGCGAAGGCGGGGATGCCGCAGACAGCACCGGCCAGGCGCCTGCAGATGCGAAAGGGGATGAGGCAGAGCCAGCGGCCACTGGAAGGGGGTACGTTTCTGTCCTGCGCCTACCTCGCTCCTGTCTTTTACATTCACCCCAGGGTGCTGCTTATTTATTAATTTTTATTATTTATTATTATTGCAGATATACAGTACGTGTAGTACATGTTTTGCATAGGGAGGTAGCGGTGATCTTCCTCGCTGGATGGCGAGATCCTGCGTCGACCTAACGTCGGCTAGTGGGGTTTCCCCCTAACCAGGACTCTCCCACCAGCGGGGCACCGCCCCAGCCGGGACAAGCTCTAAGCTCCCGGCATGTGTAGTGTATGTTACTGTAAATGTAAGGGGAGAGGAAAGGACAAGAAAGAGGTAGGAAAGATTGCGCGCGGTCCGTTGTCCGTTTGTCAAAGCAGTACTCCTGCATTTGATAGGTATTGATAGTAGAAACCAAGGAAAACTACTGACCAGAGCAGCCGACCGCTAGAATTCTCCTCCAGACAGCGAGTGAATTGGACCTGACTGACAAGCAAGTGTGGAAAATCCTTCCACCGTCGGTCCTCGAATCTAGGACCTCCCGATCAGCTGCACTGCAGTGACATCAGTCGCTGTCCTGAGCGACCTCTCTAATCTAACGATGTGAGTGTCGCCAGGAAACTCATAGGACCGGGTAGCCGTCTGCAACTGTCCAGCAGAAACTACGCCCGCTTCATGATTCACCTCTGTGGAGCGAATGCTGTGAGGATGGCGGGCGAGTGCTGTTGGCGAGATGGCGCCTGGCGTCTCTTGGACTGTGAATTGCCAGCCCCGTGAACGCGCCAAAAACAGCGCATCCAGTTGCTGTGCGAAATTGATGGCTCCGGGTTTTCGGTACTTCACCAGAAGTGCAGTCAATTGGTGCTAAAAATGGCCCGATCCAGGCAAAATTCCAGAAGTTTTTTCTCATCGGTTCTGTGTGTAACAGTTTTTCAGCAAGTTATAGCGCCAAAAGTGTTTTTCAGAAATGTAAAGTTAATATATGCATTTTGTGGGACATTTTATCTACTTTAGTTTTTTAAACAACAATTTTTATAAACGCATAGTTTTAAAAATATAAGTAAAAAACTAAAGACAATGAGAAATTTTAGTTTCTTTTTGCAATTTTCTCTGTGAAGCCGATCTTTTTTGAGGTGGCAAACATCAAATTAGAATTCAGCACCGTCAAAAAATAATATAGAACCGTTGAGAAAGAACTCCAAAATTTTTTTCTAGGCCAGATACCTTTTGACTGGACTACAGTACTTCATGGTGGTACTTTCACATCAGCTGTAAGTACGGGCTGGTACTTCATGGCAGTTGGGCAATACTTCACGTTACTCCTTTCGTACCAGCATGAAGTAATGCTTGAATTTTCTTGTGTTTGGTATTGGATATTGGATTTTATCGAAGATGTTCCTAGCAACTGGCCGACCTTCTAATTGTCAACGATTATTTCAGAATTATGCACTTTTTCGAATCGTTACCCAAATTATGAATTCGAATTAGGTATTATGTGACAATATTATAACAACTACAGCGTTCGTTAATGCCATCGCAATGCATTTCCTTAAAATGTTCATGTCATTACATAGAATTCGTTGATGAACTGCAGACAAAGGTTTTGTATCTGGATCATTAGACAGAATGTTTCAAAGAAAGAGGAAAATTGGGTGTTAACGATTCAAAAAAATTGAAGACAATTCAGATACAGTGAATGCATGAGATTTCAGATATACCTTGAATAAGTCGCAATATACGTTGACATATGTTTAATTTTTAAGTCAGTGTAATACTTTCGTTTAATATCTTACAATAATGTCACTGTTCCGTTGAAATATCACCAATCTCTAGGGTACTATTTTCTACTCCTACGTCCATTACAATACAATGAAAAAACAGTACAATGAAATAATACTACTGAACCACTTTCTCCTTACAAGTGCCTACCTTAACACACTGTAAACGAAATATGAGTATTACTTGCGAAATTTACAACATAGTTCAAAACTCAAAAACGTTTCTTTTTTACAGCAGAACGTTTCAGCAACTCACAAGACATCCAAACTCAGCAAATGTAACCTCGCCTCTTGTGAAAAACACATAACATGGACTTCCAATATAACCAGAACTTTTATATAGTGTTAATAATGCTTCATGCAGTACTCTTCAAGTCTTTAAGAAAGTCCGGCCAAGATCTCATAAGCCGCCTTGCTGCTCGACTTAGTGCCAGTCGCTGTCAGCTCTTACGATGAAGACGACGCCGTCCAGTTATTTACAAAGCCATAGCGCTCTCTCGCGGCCGAGCGCGCCAAACGGTAATGGGCGAAATACTCGTAAACGCCGGAGATCAGGGCGGAGGGACAACGCGAAGGGCTCGAGGGGCTGCCGTAAAAAGGGAAGCTGCAATTTCCTTGGGCGATATTGCGCCGCGGCTGACGTACACGCAGCGGCCAGTGTTGCCAACGTCAGCGAACGCCCTGAGCGGACCGTTGCGTTAAAACTGCAGCTCTCGAGACTTCACGTCGAGAACAGTTGCCGCCAGCCGTCTGGGCACTTGATTGTGCTTTACGAGTTCGCTCGGACAAGGGAGGTATGACAGGGCGTATTCGAAACTAGCGGGGCTGCAACAGCACGTACTCTCTCGCATTGTTCGCTATTTTATTAGAACGCTCAGACAAGGGAGGTGCACCAGGGAGTTTTTGACACTAGCGGTACGACAACAGCACGTACTTTCTCGCATTGTTCGCTATTTTATTAGAACGCTCAGACAAGAAAGGTGTGGCATGGTCTTTTGGAAACTAGCGGTGCTACAACAGGAAATTCTTTCTCGCATTCTTCGCTATTTTATTAGAACGCTCAGACAAGGGAGGTGTGACTGGGCCTTTCCGACAATAGCGGTGCTACAACAGCACATATTTTCTCGTATTTTTGCTATTTTATTAGTATGCTGAGACAAGGTGGATGTGACAGGGCCTATTCGAAACTAGTGGTGCTTCAACAGCACATACTTTCTCTCGTTATTTGCTATTTTATTAGTTCACTCGGACAAGGGAGGTGTGACAGTGCATACTCGAAACTAGTGATGCTATGCACTTTCTCCAATTGTTTGCATTTTTATTAGGACGCTCAGATAAGGCAGGTGTGTCACGGTCTATTAAAAAACAGTGGTGTTTCAAAAACATACTTTCTCGCATTATTTGTAACTTTATTAATACCATAATTCTAAGTGAGATCGCAAAGTTGTTTTCAACCACTTAAGTTTGGAAAGGTTGTTAAGCGGCTTAGGACAAGTTGACCGCGGTGTGGTGTTGGTAAGCACCCAGGAATGAGGGAGGAGGGGAAAGGAGCGAGGGGAGGCGAGGTCAAGGGAGGGGGACAAAAGTCGGAAAGGGAAGGAACGGTCAAGGGAAGAAGGTGAAGAAGGCGAGAAGGGCAAGGACGAGGAAGCGCTGACGTAAAGGAGAGGAGGGAGGGCCAAGAGTGCAGAGGGATGGGAAGGAGGGGAGGCGAAGAGAAGAAGAGGATGGCAAGGAGAGAGGAGAGAAAGACAGGGAGGTATGGCAAAGAGGGAAAGGAGGGAAGGCAAAGAGAAACGGAAGGAGTGGGAAGGGCTGGAGGGCGAGGAAGGGAAAAGGCGGGAGGAAAAGGGCAAGAAGGAACGGAGGAAGCGCGGAGGGGAAGAGGGAAGGCAAGGAGGAAGAAGCGACGGCTAAGATATTGGGCAGGATGGGAAAGAGTGGGAGGGACTGGAGGAGGAGGTAGGGAAAGAGCGGGAGGAAAAGGGCAAGAAGGAAAGGAGGAAGCGCGGAGGGGAAGAGGGAGGGGAAGGTAAAGAGAATGGGAAGGTGTGGGAGGGACTGGAGGGGTGGAGGGCAAAGGCTGGAGAAAAAGGGGCAAGGAGGGGGAGCGAGGGAGGGCGTGTGTGAAAAGTGGCGCCCGCCCTCGCCGTAGTGGGAGTGGGGGCGGGTGGATGTCCCGTTGGAGCCCCCCAAGGGCCTTCGCAATGACGACAATTAGTCAGCGGCGGCGGCGCGACGGGCGCGCTCCCTGGCGGCAGCGCTCGAGGCGCGCACGTGACGCGAATGCGTCGCTCAGGGCAGCGCAGAGAGGGCGGCGACGCTAGCGGCTACGGACAGCACAGTAGTAAGGCTCCCGCGGACCGGCGCGGAAGATCCGCGGTGGATGCGGCGCGGAATATCCGCGGTCGACGCGGCGGCGAACTTCGCGAGTTCCGATCACACCGCAGCGTCAGTTATGAGCAAGTGCTTGGCGGCAGTTCTCCTCACCCGATAAGAAACAAACAAAAAACGAGCTTGCTTGTATTCATGCAGGGGCCCCGCAGGGGGGAACATGATGGCGTTGGTTGTTGCGGTCTCAGGTGGAGTGTCGTAGACGACCACCCGGACCCTGGGTCTCACTCACGTCGTTAGCCTGAAGGTGCAGGCAGGGAGAAGGCGATGCTAAGCTCTTGGTAGTCCGGTTCGCCAGGCTATCCACCACTTGGTTCACTGGCGCGTCGACCTTTGGGCAGGAATGGGTGAAAGATGCTTTTCGGAGTATTCTGGATCCTACTTATAGAAGTCCTTCGGGAAAACTGATTCCATCCGTGAAGTTGCCCAGGTTCCGGCGGTATCCATGTCGATAGCCTAAAGTTGTAGGGAGCGGGGAGACGGAATGGGGGCTTTCTAGCCACCCGAACCTTAGATCGAGTGGCCCCCATTTGGGCACTCGACTTCGGCGTGGCAGTGGCCAAATACTCTGGAACCATGCCATGGCTCCATAGTTTCTGATTCAATTTTGTTGTTGAATAGTGTGAAGGACATTGAAGAGAATGGTTCAGGTCTCATGTAGGTTCAAAACTCCGATTATTTAAATTTGCAAAAGTTTAAATTTTTTTCGGAGTCTTCTTAGAACAAAAATTTTAAAGGTAAAGATTCTTTCCCTTAACAAAATCAGTTCCTCAAGGGTAGATTTTGAAATACGATCGCGAACAATTTTTGGAAAATTTGAGTACTTTTCGCGTATTTTAGCGTGAAAATACTGGCGAGAAAGAATGTGCTGTTTTAGCACCACTAGTTACCACCTCAAATGACTCGCGTTGTAAATACTAGCCCCGGTAATCTTCTTTACACCTCAAAACGCCTTCCCGAGAGATCCAATGACGGCATCATCAGATTTCTGGCTTGCGAACTACGACCGTTGTTCGTTTGTCTGAAAAATCTGACGAATAGTTAAGTAAGCAAACGCTCACAGACGACCGCCACGAGGATGGAGTGACGGCTTTGACACGCGACAGGAGACACATTTCACGGCGCCCTTCGCCAGGGCAGCTGCTCGAGAGAGGGTCTGCGCGTGTGAGGAGCGGGCGAGGGGCGACCCAGGGAATGAGGACTGAGGTCTTGCTCCTCCCCGCTGCACACGGACACACGGAGAGCACACCGTTAGCCCTACGCTCGCTTCGGGCGTAGTGAAGCTTGCTGGAATGTCTGTCTTCATGTGGTAGTTGATTTTGTATTGACTACTTGTGTTTTGTATTTGCCACGATCGTTATCCCTGTTAGTATAGAGAATGTTTTATCGCGGAAGATGGTCGTGTTTCGACGACTCCGACGTACACGTGGACTTGCAGGGTTTCCCTATTAGTTTTTATTGCAACACACCACCGCCCCAGACGGGACAAGCTCGAAGTTTCCACCTGGTCTCTCAGCACGTGTGTGAAGTGAGGTAGAGTAGTGCATGTTAGTGTGTGTGTGTGTGTGTAAGGGGAGAAAATAGGACAATGAAGAGGAAGGAATGATCGCGCGCGGTCCGTGGCCCGTTTGTTAGGATACTAGTCCGGCATTCGCCTGGTGTTGATCGGAGAAACCACGGAAAACTACCAACTAGAGTAGCCGGCCGCTAGAATTCTCCTCCAGACAGTGACTGAATTCGACCTAGCTGAAAAGCTAGTGTCGAAAATCCTGCCGGCGTCAGGACTCGAACTTAGGACCTCCCGGCCAGAGACGCTGCAGTGACATCAGTTGATGCACAGAGCTACCGCTCCCGGTGGATGATTAAAATGAAGGATGGAAGAATCAACGGAAGAATAGATGAATCAATGAATTTGCGGATGAATCGGCGAATGGATAGATAAATCAAATGATTAGATCAAATGATTAGATCAATCTACTAAATAATAGATCAATACTAGAGATCTATAATATATCTTGATTACATTATTCGAGAAGAAACTTCCATTAACATTTTGGAATCGTTTTACTTCAATTTTGAAAACGTTGTTGGGTCTTTGCATACAGTGCCCTCAGAAATCAAAATATTCGTTTTAAATTCAAGAGGTGGCGTCCAAAATCACATTGGGAAATATCAATTTTGGTGAAAATCCTACTACGGTTTAACCGCTACCCTGAAACGGACTGGCAAACGATTGTTTAGGTGGATTGACAGAAAGAATCGTCTTGCCATAAACCAATTTTTCGGTTTCAAGTACACACTATACGTGGATTCGATTACACTACGTATTAGGGGAAGAAATTTACTATCTTGACAAGCAAGAATTATCCACTTTTCTTTTGGGCTCACAAAATGAATTTTCTGTTGAAAAATCGCCACTTTTCGTTGCAGCATTACAATTCTCTCTCTTTACTACGTAATTACGTAGCGGATGAAAAAATAAAAATAAAGCTCCTAAACGCGAAAATGGTCGAGAAAGAGAATTGAGGGCAATGGCGGTTAATATCCGGTTATGAAGGGTAATGAAGGTGCGCGGAGCAGCTGGAGAGGCCGAAATGTCGAAGGACCACGGCCTGCTGCATTCCGAAGTCATTCCGAATGCAGAGGGCGCTGGCAGTTAATGATCGCAATAAAGGACGTTCGCAGGCGACGAGCTGCACGATCTTTGGCGAACGACGAATTCCAAGAAGGCGCAATTATCGACTTCTCCCACGCAGCAACTCCATCTCGCGAATACGTGAGCGACTTAAAGAGGGCAACGGACTGTTCAAGTCGACTTCTGTTTGTTGAATTTGTCCGGCAACGCAAACTACGAGGAAAATAATTTTATTAATGCTAACGGTAAACCGTCAAAAATAACGGGACGAAGTCAAACTCTCCAGTGCCTTTTGTCCACACGTTTAAAAACACTGGACTCAGTTCATATCACCGCCTCTTCTGTCAAACATTTTATACGTACGCCAAAGCCTAACATTTTGAACTGGTTACGTAAATAGAAATCTAAGGTTCTAAAACGTGAAGTTCCCGGACAAACAAAATTACGTACTTGTAAGTTTTCATGAAATAAAAAATATTTGCAATTCGCAGGAAAGTGTCTCTGGCATACTCATTTCATAATGTCGAACAAAAATTCTATCGTCGCCTCGTCCGTTATCATTTCATTCGTACGCGAAAGCCTAACTTTCTGAACTACGTAGTTACGCAAATAACTATATAAGGTTCAAAAAACGTGAATTTCAAACAAAAGCACGTACTTGCAAGTTTCCATGTATTTCCACGCAAAATAATAATGTTCGTAACTGGTACGAAAGTGCCTTTGGCCTACTCATTTCAAAAACGCCGGCCTCGGTTGCTATCGTCACCTCGTCCGTTAAACATTTCATTCGTACGCCACAGATTAACTAGTTCCGTAAATAACTATATAAGGTTCAAAAACGCGAATGTCCCGGCCGAACCGCGCGCGCCCAGGTGCGCATTGCCGCTCGCGCGGGGGTGGGGGGAGGGCGTGTTCCCCCAGCGAGCGCCGGCTGAGCGAGGGGCGCGGCGGGGGTTCCCCTCGGCGGCGGCGCGAAGATCCACGTGATCCGTCGGCGGCCGGGGACGCGTGTCCCCCATTATCAGCGCGGGGCAATCCGGGCTTCCAATTATGGCCGCTAATACGCGGCCTAAGGCGACGCCAGCGCGCTCCCTCGGCGCGAGGCCGCAGTGGGCGCGCACGCGCACGCGGGAGGGGACAAAGCGGAGTTTAATGATTCGTTGATTGGTGATTCCCGGAGCGTCAACTGATGAGGTCGTTCATCACGTAAGTGTGGGGTGGATGTTTTTTCTCGGGAGCTTACCCATTGTGAGATCCGGAGTCGACCTACCCGACGGTTAGCGAGTTTTCCCCAACCAGGTATCTCCCACCAGAGGGGCACCGCCCCAGCCGAGACAAGCTCTAAGCTCCCGACCGGTCTCCCGGAGTATGTGGTAGTGTAGTGCATGTTAGTGTAAGTGTGTGTGTAAGGGGAGAGGATAGGACAAGGAAGAAGAGGGAAAAATCGCGCGCGGTCCGTGGCCCGTTTGATAGGGTACTGCTCCTGCATTCCCCTGGTTGATCGAAAAAAAACACGGAAAACTACCGATCAGAGCAGCCGGCCGTTAGAATTGTTCTCCACATAGCGGTTGAATTCTACCTACCTGTATAACCACCGTCAGAATTCGAGCCTTATGACCTCGCGGTCAGAGGTACTGCAGTGACATTTGATGCCCTGAGCCACCTAAGCCGGTATCTTATTTTAATATGTATCACTACTTTCCAATGCGCACAGACATTAAAGAAAACTATGCAGCCTCTAGATATGTGAGACATTTCTCTATGATTTCGATATATGCCCAAGGACTCAGGAAAATCTAGAAATAATGAAACAGTTTACATTTTGAATGAAAAATACAAATAGTTGATTGTATCATTCTCGTTTATTCTGATACTTTGCAAACCAAGTGAATTCTCTCACTCATTACGAAACGTCTTTCGACTTGTCTTCATTGCCCATTATATTTATCGGAAGTGTAGACCCTTTGCTTTCGTAGACAACATTCTTACAAAATGATCAATCATTTATTTATTTACGTCAAAAACCGTTAAAGACTGTGTGTGACGTGCTATGGGGCGAATTGAATTCTATGAATTCTGTGAGAAAATTAATCATTTTGATTTTTATATGTACATGTGACGATTTTAACAGTCCATTATTGTTCCGTTCTTAATAATTACTAATTCACTCTTCCATGTAAAATATTTTCTCGTATTGAACAGTGAAAATCTCGTGTATCAAACAGTGAATACGATCGAGGAATATTGTGAAACGTTATTAGGTCAAATATTTTCCGGAGAACTTGAATCTGGATTAGGATTGGCACGAATGTGTGCACACTGAACATTCTCTTCTGGTTGTGGGATTTTGTTCCCAAAGCAATTATTTTATTGAATTACATGTCTTTTAGGAGAGAGAATCACTACTTTATAGTTCACATGCAAGAGAGATTTACTTCAGAGTATATTTTATTGGTAAGTACTAGACGCTATTAATTCATATCTTGGACACTTATTTACGTAATTATTATTGTTCAGTTACTAATAATTACGTAAACTAAAGGTTATTAATGTCATGCTTTTAGTATAAGTTTTTGCCGAGTTGTGAAGTGAAATTATAGAACGAGAAAGAAGTGAAGTGCCATGTAGTGTGTGAAGGAAAATGCAGTGTAGTTATAGTCACCGGTTTAATGTTTTAAAACAACTTTTATATTCGGTAATCATAAACATTTAGTTTTTACTATTAACATATTTTTATTGTAACAATTATATCAAAACCATTTTGTAATGTTGGTTTAATGTGAATTTAACTTTAATTGTAATGTGTATAAATAACAGTGTTCAAACACAAGCTTTCAAAAAATCTAGTTGGAGAAATAATAAATATGTATTTATTTAAACCCCAAACTCTGTCACATATGAACAAATTCGTGGCGAATTTACGATAAATTACGAAACGTACATCAGAGGTACCACCTGGAGCCTTTTTTCGAAAGTACATTCCATTCAGGTTCAACAGAAAATCAAACATTTTTCGTATTTCTGTCGTTTTGCGAAAAAAAATAGGACGACTTAATAAACACCCCACGTATTACAAACTTCTTCCAACAACTATTTGCTGTCAAATTGAGATTATTTATAACAAATCTGCATTGCAAGTTGGATGAAAATTCCGCTCACAGTTGTTCAGTTTCGCCTCAGCGTAATGGTAATTAGAAACGTAAAAGCAAGCAGACGGCGTTAATTAGAATAATTTAACAATGCCCTTCGATAGAGAACACGCCCACCTTTCCAACAGGAGACCGTCTCTTGCCTCGAAGCCATAATTTGCATCGCAAATATTTCCTGAGGGTCTTGTGGAAAAGGGACGCAATATCGGCTGCTCACCGCTGGTTGAGATAAAACCGCAGAATCCCCTTTAAGAAATGAATCATTACTGCCGACCGCCGACTTCAAATCCGAAGGATCCCTTTAGGAACACGTTCCCGTTAAAACCTTGCGCGTTCCGTACACTTTGGCGAGGGGGAATGTGACAAGGGGATCGAGAAGTACTTTTCAAGAATCTGCTACAGTCCCTTTGCCATTAGTTGAAGTTGTGTTTGTAATTAATGACTAGTGGCGCTTGCAGCGGGAAGAGAGCTGGTGAAGAAAAAACAAAAAAAAAAAAAAAAAAAAATATTCTTCTAAAATCTAGCAAGCACATTACTAAAATAATAAATATAATTTTACCGAATGATACTACAATAAATTAAATAAATATTTTAACAAAAACTGTCTTCACGAATCCTCCAAAAACGTAGTAGACGTGTGTATACTAACCAGTACAACAGTTCCTTACATTTCAAGAAAATCAAAAACTTTTTTTCCAAACGCAACACCGAAATATCAAATAGTTAATGGCGGGAAATCTCTTACTTGGATCTTGCTGACGTCAACAGCATCGTAAGCAGTAACTGCAGGGTCTCCGACCAGGAGAACTTACGAGTTCAAGTCCCCACAGTGGCACAAGCTACAGAGCTTAGTTGAATCCATCCGCTGTCTGGAGAAGAATTCTAGCGGTCGTCAGCTCTGATCGGTAGTTTCCTGTGGTTTCTCTGATCAACACCAGGCGAATGCCGGAGCAGAACCCTAACGAACCGACAACCGCGTGCGATCTTTCCTTCCCCTTCCTTGTTCTATCCTCACCCCTTGCAGATACACACGCACACAAATAAACTACACACACTACACAAAAACATAAGCGGGGAGACCAATAAAGAACGCAATAGAGCTCGTCCAGTCCGGGACGATGCCCGGTTGCCGGAGATACCAGGAGGTTGGAAACCCACAATCTGACGTGAAAACCCGTAGTGAATCTCAGGTTCCAGCCGGGGGACATGTCACGTCTCGCGATATAAGATTTATTTGAATTAAGAGACTATTGACCATAGCAGTTGTCGCTCTCGAAAAAAGCACAGTAGTCAACCAATCCATGAATGGGCATTTTGTCGTGAACTTTATACATCTTTTCAATAAGGCATGTGGGAATATTATCATTGTACAGCGGCCTGTGGTCAGTATCCTATCACATTTCAGTGTATCAGACGACCTCCACTTCCTCTACTGTCACCAAATGTTGAATTTTGTTGTGGACAGAGTGGACTCTATTCGACTAAATTGTCTCTTTTACGCCGCCTCATATTCTGTTCTTCACCGTCTCCGGTTTAGACCTAACCGCCTGAAAAACATGAAATCGTAAATAAAATTTTTTTAAAAAATCTTCCTAACTACATTGTTTGCAGTTTTGCTAGTTTCTTGATAATATTTGGTGTACTCTTTCTGGTTTACGAAAGGTAGGGTTGTAAAACATAGTTCGCCAACTGTATGTCCATTTTTAAGATTGGAGTAAATATGGAAATTATTAAGTGATGCATGCATTTTAAATAAATATTATCAATTATTTCCTTTGTAAGTCTAATTTTAAAGCGACACAGATAATTATATTCGCCATTCGCGGGATTTCTGAAAGCAAAATTCCCGGGCCTCTAAAGCGAAAACTTGCGATTCAAGATTTAAAACAACCGAATGTTATATGATATACATATCAGATAGCGGGATGAGTGCAGTGCACAGAGCTTCAATTGGTTTCTGACTGAAAAATCCTTCTGATTGCGGTTTTGCTTATTTCTCGAGGAAATTTGGTGTAGGCTTTGTTGTCTACCAATGGTAACGTTGGAATTTATAGTTCGCAAAATACGTGTTCATTTTTAAAGTTGGAGTAAATATGCAATGCAAACGTAATCCATTCGTTTAATAAACTACCGACCAGAGCAGCCGGCCGCTAGAATTACCCTCCAGACAGCGACTGAATTCAACCTAGCTGAAAAGCTAGTGTCTAAAATCCTTCCACCGCCGGGTCTCCACCCCTAGGATCTGCCAGTCGGTGGCACTGCAGTGACATCAGTCGATGCCTCTAACCAACCAAACCAGTGGGAAAACAATGAAAACTTGAAGTGCTACAGCAGCACATACATTCTCGCATTATTTCTAAATTTGCACTTTTCCGCAATTTAAGGAAATAAACGAAAATGTGACCTGTGCCATTCCTTTAAGCATTCTTTCTTCTTTTCGCGGAAAAAAGTAAAGAAACAAATTTGAAGAGGTTTTTGAAAAAATAACTTTTTTTAGAAATTGCATGAATGTCAAGCGCAAATTACGCGAAAACTACCCGTTTTTTAAAATAAATATACAAACACTTTTAACAGTTGTTGTTTTACAACAAACTTTGTCTGATGCAAAATCTCTATCTTCGATTTTGTACTTTTAAAATGCTGACTTTTTGCAATTATCGATAAAACGTAGAGATAGCTGAAAATGGTACTAGCACTATATTTTTACTGTCCCGTATGACATATAGGAGAAAATTTAAAGAAAAAAGTAAGCGGTTTTTAAGTAAAAATTGTTTTAAAACGTTTTAATTGCCCATATTTGGCAGTAAATTACCCGAAACCTATTCATATTTTCGAAAACATGAACATGAACTTACTTGTATACGAGTTATTAAGGAAAAAATTTCATTAAAGAAAAAACTCCATCTTCAATATTATACTTGTACCAAGACAACCCAAAAAAATACACTACTGCAATTTTCAAAAAAATCTGAGAGTCCAACGACCATGAGACCATTCCCTTAACTGATATCGTAGGCTTCCGCGGCCAGAGTCATGATCTGGGCTGTCCGGGTGACGCCGCGTCGAAGGCTGGGGTGCCGACGTTTCGACCGACATATCGGTCGAAACGTCGGCACCCCAGCCTTCGACGCGGCGTCACCCGGACAGCCCAGATCATTCCCTTAACTGTCTTTAGGCTACCTGAGGACAAAAATTGATCAAAACGTTTTGTGCCATTTTTGAGAAAATGTTGAAAATGTTTTTGAGACTTTATGCAAAGTACCCTCAAAAATCATCATATCCTTTTGAAACTTCCAAAGCCTCGAGTTCATTCATGCCGATTTGGGCATTTCAATTTTAGCGTTTTGACGTCAATCGATTTTTCGGTATCAAGAACCTACAAAACATGGGTTCTGGCTACACCACATGTTAGTTAAAGTAATGTATTACATACAGCAACAGCTTTTCCCCCACTTTTCTCTTACAGGGCACGGAAGAAGATTTTCTGCCGAAAATTCATTTTGTGCGCACGATTACAAAACTTTCTCTTCTTCTGAAGTACCATCTTAAGGACAAGAATATAAAAAGGAGTGTGTAGAGCCGGCTTTACGCAGGCAAACACACACACTTCTCCACCCAGCTCCGAATTCCTCGGAAATCAATTGACGCGTTGAAATAGCCCCCCCCCCCATCGCCTCCTCCACCGCGCAAACGGGCGATAACGAACGGCGCGCGGGACGCGAGACAAAGACGCAGTGCGGGAACGAGCAGCGCGCCATCGGGCGGCGGCGGCACGAACCATTGCACTCGGCTAATTATTCACGCGCCATTTCCCGCGTGGGCGGGGCGGCGCGGGGCGGCGCGGGGAGGGGCGGGGCGGGGCGGGGCGGGGCCTGGGGCGGGGCGGGGCGGGGCGGGGCCTGGGGCGGGGCG
Organism: Teleogryllus occipitalis; assembly: GCA_011170035.1. Classification (NCBI taxonomy): domain Eukaryota; kingdom Metazoa; phylum Arthropoda; class Insecta; order Orthoptera; family Gryllidae; genus Teleogryllus; species Teleogryllus occipitalis. The sequence goes on from BLKR01003314.1 coordinate 108,309, forward strand.
AGGCGGAGCAGAGCGGGGTGGAGCAGAGAGGGGCGGGGCGGGGCCTGGGGCGGGGCGGGGCGGGGCGGGGCGGGGCGGGGCGGGGCGGGGGATTAGGAAAAGGGCGCGAGGCGGATATGGCGGCGAGCGCTGGGGAAAGGAAGCGTTGGAGGGGGTGGCTGCATCGATAAGATGCGGGCGGATAAGGCAGACACCCGAAATTGAAAGGGAGAGGTGCCCGACTAAGAAACGATAGAAAATAGGAAGTTACGTAACAAAAACGCGATCACCTTTCACGCGTGTTGCATACGTTTTTTAACACAGCATAACGAAAACACATTCGAATTCATTTGTAAAATTCCTTGTACAGAAGACTATTTCAAAAGTATTGTTATTGGACTCATTATTGTATCTATATTGAATGTACAGTACAAGTACCTCATTAACTGATGTCACGTCAGTGCCTCTGATGGATGTTCTAGGATTCGAGTCTCCACGGCGGCACAATTTTTGACACTACATACATAGATACGTAGAGTTCAGCCGCTCTCCCGCGAGAATTCTAGCGGCCGGCTGCTCTGATCGGTAGTTTTCCGTGGTTTCTCCGATCAACACCAGGCGAATGCCGGAGCAGTACCCTATCAAACGGGCCACTGAGTGCGCGCGATATTTCCTCCCTCTTCTTTGTCCGTTATAAACACTCACACTAACACGCACTACACATGCAGAAGATACCAATCGAAAACGTAGTGCTCGTCCCGGCTGGGGTGGTGCCCCGCTGGTGGGAGATACCTGGTTGAAGAAAACTCGCGCAAGCCGATGTGTAGTTAAGTGCCGGTTCTTGGCTCCCAGAAAGGAAACATCACTGTCATCACCCGAGGAAAAACGTGCTCGACACATACAGGACTAATGACCAAAGCTGTTGATGCGCCAGGAATCACTAAACAATCAATCATGCATAATCTCGCCGTGTACAACAGGCATAGGACTTGCTGCTAAGAGACGTTGGAGGTGCAAGGGTAGCGCTGTCCCTGAGCTACCCCAGCCGGCCTCCTCCCGCCGCTCGCTCGAATTTTGCCTAAGTGGAGGCGCAGCTGCCGCGGTGCGTGCGCCGCGCAAGTTGTAAAGTGGCAAAACTTTTCGCAGCCCCAACTTGTTTACGGGCGATGCCGCGAGTGTGTTTGGGGGCCCTTAATGCACTCCGCACGCCGCCCCGCCTCGCCCCACGCCCCGCCCCTCCCCCATCTTCAAGAAGCCCGAGGGCTGAGAGTGGAAAGTGCAGGAATGGCGATTATAGGAAAGGAACATCTCGACGGAGAGAAGGAAGATGATTAAAAGCGAGCCAAACGATGCCTGAGATGGGTTAGGTACACACTGTTGCAACACGGCACATGGAGCGTACACACCTTCATGTTCACGTAAGTTCAGTTATGGTCCTTGTATTTTAGAACAGATTAGAACTTATTCAACTACTGAAAATTATACGAAATTGCAATGGGCAATTAGTTGGCCATAGTAATTTTAAATAATTTTCTGGCCTGATGATGACGGAAAGAAGTCCTCGAAATTGTAGCGACATAAACAAATACAAAAATAATTGTATGGTGTGGGTAATTATTTTAACTGATTTACCTTAATAGTTAAATAAGGTCAGTTCTAAAATACAAGGATCAAAATTGAACTTACGAGTATATAAATGTAAAAACGAACAGACACAGAAACACCTTCAGGTTCTACACTGAGATTCAGCGATGCCTGTCTCTGCAGTGCCTCTGACCGGCAGCTCCTAGGGTTCCACTCCCCATCGTGGCAGGTAGTTCAACACTAGCCAGATAGCTACATCGAATTCAGCCACTGTCTGCAGGAGAATTCTAGCAGCCGACTGATCTGATCGGTAGTTTTCCCTGGTTACTTCAATCAACACTAGACAAATACAGGAGCAGTACTCTCACTAACTGGACACGGACCGCCCGCAATCTTTCCTTCCCCTTCCTATCCTTACCCTTTAAGTACACACACTTACATGCACTATACACCGGAATCGGGAGCTTAGAGCTTGTCCCGGCTGAGGCGGTGCCCCGCTGGCGGGAGAGTCCTGGTTGGGAAAACCATGCAAGCTGACGTGTAGATTGGCGCCGGATCTTGTCATCTAGCGGGAGACCACCACCTCCAAACAAAAATCTCACGAAAAGACATGCACTACATTTACGGGACGAATGACCTCAGTTGACGCGCCCAGAATCACTAACGATCCATCAGTCATCCTCAATCCATCATCACCCGTCGATCCTCTTCCCGTATTCGCATGCCAAAGACAAGTGGACAAAGCGATCATGTTGTGAGGGGTGCAACGGAAGAGAAGAACACGAGAATGCGAATGTGAGGGAGGAAAGGGAAAACGAGGTGCACGTGAAGACGGCCACTGGGAGAGACAGACGACGCGGAGATTCGCCCAACTTCTCTGGGGCTGCTTTAGTATTAATTACGTTTCATGATGCATATTTCATGAGCACCAACGCAGAATCCAAGCCACAAGTTTTAGACTTAGAAAGGAATTTTGGTAACACAATTTAATCACACAACTGGTTGAAATTTTGTTTTCCTTGGGCTCAAGTGCTATGCCACGACCTAAAGCGTCGCTTACACAAGCAGAGCTACCTGGCGATATACAGCACGTCGGCAACTGGCGACGTGTAAACACATCGTGGCAGCTGCTTCATGGAACAGCAGATTGTCCTGTCTTACTTACTGATTGCGCTTTAAAGTTTTGTGACAGTACAGAAGGCAGACGAGGACAGTAGATACATGGCGAGGACGATTCAACCGCCCGACGAGTCAACCGTTCGATGATTCAACCGCCCGACGATTCAACCGCCCGACGATTCAACCGCCCGACGATTCAACCACCCGACGATTCAACAGTTCGACGATTCAACCGCCCGACGATTCAACCGCCCGACGATTACACCGTTTGACGATTCAACCGCCCGACGATTCAACCGTACGACGATTCACCCGCCCGACAATTCAACCGTTCGACGATTCAACCGCCCGACGATTCAACCGTTCGACGATTCAACCGCCCGACGATTCAACCGCCCGACGATTCAACCGTTCGACGATTCAACCACCCGACAATTCAACCGTTCGACGATCCAACCGCCCGATGATTCAACCGTCCGACGATTCAACCGCCCGACGATTCAACCGCCCGACGATTCAACCGCCCGACGATTCATCCGCCCGACGATTCAGCCGCCCGACGATTCAACCGCCCGACGATTCCAACCGTTCGACAGTTCAACCGCCCCGAAGATTCGCCGTTCAGCAGTTCTTACCGAGCAGTTCAACCGTTCGACGATTCAACCGCCCGACGATTCAACCGTTCGACGATTCAAACACCCGACGATTCAATGGCTCGACGATTCAACAACCTGACGATTCAACCGTTCGACGATTCAACCGCCCAACGATTCAACCGCCCAACGATTCAACCGTTCGACGATTCAACCACCCGACGATTCAATGGCTCGACGATTCAACAACCTGACGATTCAACCGTTCGACGATTCAACCGCCCGACGATTCAACCGCCCGACGATTCAACCGCCCGACGATTCAACCATTCGACGATTCAACCGCCCGACGATTCAACCACCCGACGATTCAACCGCCCGACAATTCAACCGCCCGACGATTCAACCGCCCGACGATTCAACGGCCCGACGATTCAACCGTTCGACGATTCAACCGCCCGACGATTCAACCGTTCGACGATTACACCGTTCGACGATTCAACCGCCCGACGATTCAACCGTACGATTCAAACGCCCGACAATTCAACCACCCAACGGTTCAACCACCCGACGATTCAACCGTCCGACGATTCAACCACCCAACGATTCAACCACCCGACGATTCAACCGTTCGACGATTCAACCGTTCGACGATTCAACCGTTCGACGATTCAACCGCCCGACGATTCAACCGCCCGACGATTCCACCGCCCGACGATTCAACCGCCCGACGATTACACCGTTCGACGATTCAACCGCCCGACGATTCAACCGCCCGACGATTCAACCGCCCGACGATTCAACCGCCCGACGATTCAACCGCCCGACGATTCAACCGCCCGACGATTCAACCGTTCGACGATTCAACTGCCCGACGATTCAACCGTTCGACGATTCAACCACCCGACGATTCAATCGCTCGACGATTCAACAACCTGACGATTCAACCGTTCGACGATTCAACCGCCCCACGATTCAACCACCCAACGAATCAACCGTTCGACGATTCAACCACCCGAAGATTCAATCGCTCGACGATTCAACAACCTGACGATTCAACCGTTCGACGATTCAACCGTTCAACGATTCAACCGCCCGACGATTCCACCGTTCGACGATTCAACCGCCCGACGATTCAACCATACGATTCAACCGCCCGACGATTCAACCACCCAACGATTCAACCACCCGACGATTCAACCACCCGACAATTCAACCGTCCGACGATTCAACCGCCCGACGATTCAACCGCCCGACGATTCAACCGCCCGACGATTCAACCGCCCGACGATTCAACCGCCCTCCGATTCAACCGCCCGACGATTCATCCGCCCGACGATTCAACCGCCCGATGATTCAGCCGTTCGACGATTCAACTGCCCGACGATTCAATCGCCCGACGATTCAACCGACCGACGATTCAACCGCCCGACGATTCAACCGCCCGACGATTCAACCACTCGACGATTCAACCGCCCGACGATTCAACCGCCCGACGATTCAACCGCCCGACGATTCAACCGTTTGACGATTCAACCGCCCGACGATTCAACCGCCCGACGATTCAACCGCCCGACGATTCAACCGCCCGATGATTCAACCGCCCGATGATTCAACCGTCCGACGATTCAACCGCCGGACGATTCAACCGCCCGACAATTCAACCGCCCTCCGATTCAACCGCCCGACGATTCATCCGCCCAACGAATCAACCGCCCGACGATTCAACCGCCCGACGATTCAACCGCCCGACGATTCTACCGTTCGACGATTCAACCACTCGACAATTCAACCGTTCGACGATTCAACCGCCCGACGATTCAACCGCCCGACGATGCAACCGCCCGACGATTCAACCGCCCGACGATTCATCCGCCCGACGATTCAACCGCCCGACGATTCAACCGCCCGACGATTTAACCATTCGACGATTCAACCGCCCGACGATTCAACCGTTCGACGATTCAACCACCCGACGATTCAACCGTTCGACGATTCAACCGCCCGACGATTCAACCGTTCGACGATTCAACCGCCCGACGATTCTACCGTTCGACGATTCAACCACCCGACGATTCAACCGTTCGACGATTCAACCGCCCGACGATTCAACCGCCTGACGATTCAACCGCCCGACGATTCAACCGCCCGACGATTCAACCGCCCGACGATTCATCCGCCCGACGATTCAACCGCCCGACGATTCAACCGCCCGATGATTTAACCGTTCGACGATTCAACCGCCCGACGATTCAACCGTTCGACGATTCAACCGCCCGACGATTCAACCGCCCGACGATTCAACCGCCCGACGATTCAACCGCCCGACGATTCAACCGCCCGACGATTCAACCGTTCGACGATTCAACCGCCCGACGATTCAACCGCCCGACGATTCAACAGCCCGACGATTCAACCGTTCAACGATTCAAGCACCCGACGATTCAATCGCTCGACGATTCAACAACCTGACGATTCAACCGTTCGACGATTCAACCGCCCCACGATTCAACTGCCCAGCGAATCAACCGTTCGACGATTCAACCACCCGACGATTCAATCGCTCGACGATTCAACAACCTGACGATTCAACCGCCCGACGATTCAACCGCCCGACGATTCAACCGCCCGACGATCCAACCGCCCGACGATCCAACCGCCCGACGATTCAACCGCCCGACGATTCAACCGCCCGACGATTCAACCGCCCGACGATTCAACCGACCGACGATTCAACCGCCCGACGATTCAACCGCCCGACGATTCAACCGCCCGACGATTCAACCGCCCGATGATTCAACCGCCCGATGATTCAACCGTCCGACGATTCAACCGCCGGACGATTCAACCGCCCGACAATTCAACCGCCCTCCGATTCAACCGCCCGACGATTCAACCGCCCAACGAATCAACCGCCCGACGATTCAACCGCCCGACGATTCAACCGCCCGACGATTCTACCGTTCGACGATTCAACCACTCGACAATTCAACCGTTCGATGATTCAACCGCCCGACGATTCAACCGCCCGACGATGCAACCGCCCGACGATTCAACCGCCCGACGATTCATCCGCCCGACGATTCAACCGCCCGACGATTTAACCGCCCGACGATTTAACCGTTCGACGATTCAACCGCCCGACGATTCAACCGTTCGACGATTCAACCACCCGACGATTCAACCGTTCGACGATTCAACCGCCCGACGATTCAACCGTTCGACGATTCAACCGCCCGACGATTCAACCGTTCGACGATTCAAACACCCGACGATTCAATGGCTCGACGATTCAACAACCTGACGATTCAACCGTTCGACGATTCAACCGCCCAACGATTCAACCGCCCAACGATTCAACCGTTCGACGATTCAACCACCCGACGATTCCAGCCGCCCGATGATTTAACCGTTCCTGATGATTCAGCGCTGACAGTTCAACCGTTCGACGATTCAACCGCCCGACGATTCAACCGCCCGACGATTCAACCGCCCGACGATTCAACCGCCCGACGATTCAACCGCCCGACGATTCAACCGTTCGACGATTCAACCGCCCGACGATTCAACCGCCCGACGATTCAACCGCCCGACGATTCAACCGTTCAACGATTCAAGCACCCGACGATTCAATCGCTCGACGATTAAACAACCTGACGATTCAACCGTTCGACGATTCAACCGCCCCACGATTCAACTGCCCAGCGAATCAACCGTTCGACGATTCAACCACCCGACGATTCAATCGCTCGACGATTCAACAACCTGACGATTCAACCGCCCGACGATTCAACCGCCCGACGATTCAACCGCCCGACGATTCAACCGTTCGACGATTCAACCGTTCGGCGATTCAACCGCCCGACGATTCCACCGTTCGACGATTACACCGTTCGACGATTCAACCGCCCGACGATTCAACCGTACGACGATTCAACCGCCCGACGATTCAACCACCCAACAATTCGACCGTTCGACGATCCAACCACCCGACAATTCAACCGTTCGACGATTCAACCGTCCGACGATTCAACCGTCCGACGATTCAACCGCCCGACGATTGAACCGCCCGACGATTGAACCGCCCGACGATTCAACCGCCCTCCGATTCAACCGCCCGACGATTCAACCGCCCGACGATTCATCCGCCCGACGATTCAACCGCCCGATGATTCAGCCGTTCGACGATTCAACCGCCCGACTATTCCACCGTTCGACGATTCAATCGCCCGACGATTCAACCGACCGACGATTCAACCCCCCGACGATTCAACCGCCCGACGATTCAACCGCCCGACGATTCAACCATTCGACGATTCAACCGCCCGACGATTCAACCGCCCGACGATTCAACCGCCCGACGATTCAACCGCCCGACGATTCAACCGCCCGACGATTCAACCGCCCGACGATTCAACCGCCCGACGATTCAACCGCCCGACGATTCAACCGCCCGACGATTCAACGCCCGACGATTCAACCGCCGACGATTCAACCGCCCGATTCAACCGCCCGACGATTCAACCGACGATTCAACCGCCGGACGATTCAACCGCCCGACGATTCAACCGCCCGACGATTCAACCGCCCGACGATTCAACCGCCCGACGATTCAACCGTTCGACGATTCAACCGACGATTCAACCGCCCGACGATTCAACCGCCCGACGATTCAACCGCCCGACGATTCAACCGCCCGACGATTCAACCGCCCGACGATTCAACCGCCCGACGATTTAACCGCCCGACGATTCAACCGCCGGACGATTCAACCGCCCGACGATTCAACCGCCCGACAATTCAACCGCCCGACGATTCAACCGTTCGACGATTCAACCGCCCGACGATTTAACCGCCCGACGATTCAACCGCCCGACGATACAGCCGTTCGACGGTTCAACCGCCCGACTATTCCACCGTTCGACGATTCAATCGCCAGACGATTCAACCGCCCGACGATTCAACCGCCCGACGATTCAACCGTTCGACGATTCAACCACCCGACGATTCAACCGCCCGACGATTCAACCGCCCGACGATTCAACCGCCCGATGATTCAACCGCCCGACGATTCAGCCGTTCGACGATTCAACCGCCAGACGATTCAACCGTTCGACGATTCAACCGCTCGACGATTCCACTGCCCGACGATTTCACTGCCCGACGATTCAACCGCCCGACATTTCAACCGCTCGACGATTCAATGGTTCAAATTACCCATTAGTGGAAGTTCGAAACGCTCTCGAATTGTGAAGTAGCATCCGAATGGGGAAATGCATTGGGTGGCGAGGAATTCGTTCGAACGCCTCGCGGCCTCTCGCAGCCGGGCGAGGTTCGCCCCGCGTGAGAAGCGGAGGCTGCAGGTAATGAGCCCCTCCCTCTCCCTCTTCCCTCCGCGCGCGGCTCCAACTTGCTCCTCCCGTAAAGCACGCCCCCACCGCCCCGCCCCCGCGTCCCGCCCCCGGCCCCCGCCCCCGCGCCCCCGACGCCACGAGGAGCGCGGCGGAGGGTAAGGCCACGCGCGGGGACGAGGCAAGGGGGAAGGCGGGATGAGAAGGGAAAAAGAGGGAGAACGAGGGCGAAGACGGGCGAAACGGTTAGGAGGATGTACGAGAGGAAGAGAGAGGTGGCTCAGGGCATCATCTGATGTCGCTGCAGTGCCTCTAACCGGGAGGTTGTAGGTTCGAATCCCGATGGTTTCAGGATTGTCCGTACTAGGTAGGTAGGTAGGTAGATCGAGTTCATTCGCTGTCTGGAGGGAAATTCTAGCGGCCGGATGCTCTGATCGGTAGTTTTTCGTGGTTTCTCCGATCACCAGGCGAATGCTGGAGAAGTACCGTAACAAACGAGCCACGGGGCACGGACGAATTACCGTCAGATAGCGGGGTTTCTCACAACCAGGACTCTCCCACCAGCGGGGCACCGCCCCAGTCGGGACAAGCTCTAAGCTCCCGACCGATCTCCAGAAATATGCGGTAGTGTAGTGCATGTTTGTGTGTGTATGTAATGGGAGAGGAAAAGACAAGGAAGAGGAAGGAAAGATCGCGCGCGGCGCGTGGCCCGTTTTGTTAGGGTACTGCTCCGGCATTCGCCTGGTGTTGATCGGAGAAACCACGGAAAACTACCGATCAGAGCAGCCGACCCGTAGACGTGTCCTCCAGACAGCGACTGAATTCGACCTCGTTGAAAGCTAGTGTCGAAAATCCTGCCGGCCGTGGGGAGTGGGAACCTAGGACCTCCCGGTCAGAGGCGCTGCAGTGACATCAGCTGATGCCCTGAGCCACCGCTCCCGGTCGGACGGCAAGGGAGAGAGGGGGAACGGGACAGGCGGCAGGAGGAAGCGGAGAATGGCGCCGCCAGGAAGAGAAGTTGAAGCGAAGTGCCGACGGAGAGGCTGGGGCAGCGGGAAGGCAAAGGCAAGCGAGGCAAAGGGCTGGGAGCCACTAACTCTCGAGTGCGAGCTCGCGACTGAATCAACGCAGGCATTTTTTCGATACGCGGAGGAAGTTTGTAACTGAAGAGGCTCGCAATACAGTGTGAATAAAATTACTCGGGACTTGTCAAGAAAAGTGTAGCCTACTCCTGAATTTATAAAATGTTCGTGGATGTGCTGTGAAAAGTTGTAATTGAAGAGCTCTCGACATAAAAAAGTGACAAAAATTGCTTTCCCCGACTTCGTGTATCTGCAGCCACAAATATCACACGTGGTAAATTATTTCTAAAACGTACTATGTAAACTTTTTTTTCTGGATGGACTATTGAATCAGTCTCAGCAAATAAGATGTTGCTTGATAAAATGTTGCTGAAAAGTTCCCAATGATTGCATGTGTAACTTACATGCTACTTTACGGTGTATAAATATTATTATTGTTATTATTATAGCCTATATAAACCCCATGAAAGACTAAGGCTTCTCGATTCACGTGTGGTGAACAATTTGATTGGTTCCCCTAGTTTAACTCAACAATTGTGTCCCAGATTCTGACACAAACCAACATACAGCGATACAACACACAACCACAAAAACACTTCACATGTCGGTCTATATATTTGTACGTATGATTATATACAGGAAAATACTTCATTAATTTTATGTCCATATAGTTAATGAGGAACACGGCACAAATCTCGTTCCAGCTGCCTCCAACCCTCTCTATTTTATGCCAGTCTAGACCAAAGTGGACCTGCTGCTTTCCGTAGTCTACCATAAATATTAATAATATATAATTTCTTTTTGAAATGTCTTCATCAAGCACAATCTGGCGGACATGTAAGTAACCAGTTCCGGCGGTACCACAGAAGCGATGTCGCAGTGAATGTTTTGCGCGCAAGTTGGATTATGCAGTTAAGTACAGTTTAAGGTCGCATTTGCAGTTTTCAATGTGTGTTTCCACTACACTTCTAAATATGCAAGTCTTGTCCAGGATGATAGCAATGGTGATCGTAAAGAGCAAGACAAAGTAAGGCGAGCAGGATGGGGTGAGGCCAAGGCCGTCTACAATGTTCTAGACGACTTCTATTCTAGATGGCCTTGGCCAGGCTAGGCAGCGCGGGGCGAGGAGTGTGGACAGAAGCAGAGTGGATTTGGGCAGTTTGACATTAGGCAGGACAGGTGAGAGTGGGAATACGTTATCTAGGCAGAATTCATTCCTTTTCCTGTCTAAATATACGAATATGATAAATAAATACCCGAGCAAGTACAATTGAATTCCGCATTCAACTTGCCGTGCGATTTAATCACACGGTTATCCACTAGTATGTGTAAAATATACTAGTATTCATATTCAGTTTTTTAACGCTTCATAAATATTTTCACAAATCCTCTTTTTGAACAAACATTTCAACATTTACAATTATTCTCCAAACATTTGCATTGTCAGACACTAAAATAAGATTGCAACATGTTCATCAACAGTCCTGGTTGAAAGAGAATACCGGATTTCCCACGAAGCGATTACGTATTCCTTTTACGGTTTTCATTTGATTTATAAAAATCTGTTAGAGTTGAAAGACAAAACTATCACTTAATGGCACGCATAGATACCGCTCCCATGCGGAATGGCTTCCCAAACTTGCTCAGGCGTTCTCTTACAGCTAGACCTGCCCGTAATTTCGTTGCAATTATATTTTAGCAGCTCTTAGTGTAGAAAACAGATGTAGAATCGATTGATCGATTGCTTTCCAGAGTATCAACCGCTATGATAATTAGTCTGATCAGTGTAGTGCATATGTTCATTACGGGAGTTGGCAATTATCGTCCCTCGGTGGATGGTGAAATCCGGTATTTTACAGGATTTTTCTCAACCAGGAATCTCCCACCAGCGGAGCACAGCCCTAGCCGGTCCTAGCTAGAATTCTCCTTCAGACAGCGACTAAATGCGACCTAGCTATATCCACCGTCGGGACTGGATGTAGATTCGAAGAAAAGTAATTATTCATTACTAGTGAACGAAATTTTAATGAAATGTCATTTTTCCACTTTTCACTTTAGAACAATGCCATTTAGTAAAGAAATTCATTTATGTTATGACAAAAGAAATTGACCCATTGTTTAGGTCATTATTTAGAATTTTTTGTCGACTTCGACAAACTAAGTCAATTTTTACCTTTTTACGTCATTTTTAATGCATGATTTGATTTCCTCGATTTTAACGTAATTTTTAATGGCACTTCCTTCAAATAACATTTACTAGATGCAACAAATGCCCTTCACAGAATTACTCAGTAGCCTCTTGGATTTGCTTGTTCAGAAATTGTTTTGGTAGTCATTGTAATGTAATTCTTGTGTCGTGTATCAGCGCCTTTGACGGTCTGGGCAATTTCGGGATAACTCTAAAGAAAAAGATTTCCTGGTAAAGAACAGTCCAAACCAAAAGTTTTCAAGCAGAGTTCACTCGAACGAATGGAAGAAGTCTCGATTACATCAGAAACGTATCCAACAGCTTGATTTGTTCATCCGAACTGCTTTTGATAAGAATTATGCGTCATTTTTCTTTCGTTTGAGTGCATTTTTAAAGAATTTTAAGAGCATTTTATTGATCATTTTTTGTGATGTTTTAGATCATCAAAATCCGCTCCCTATTCATTACTAATGAAGTTGAGCTCTAAGTAAATAAACGATGTTGTGCACATGGCCTTGTCATGCCTCAAAAACTGAATATATTTTAACAAAAACTTTCAGAAAATGACAGTACAAACACATGTAATATATCGCAAAGTTATAAAATCCTTCCACAATTGTATTGCAATTTTTTACAGGGTTCGCCGGTCCATTGCTGTTATGCAGGGCCAAGAGAACAGATCTTTTAAATTTCCTTCGCACACGCTCATTCTATGAAAACCTTCACTTCGCTTAGTCTCCGGGAACCTAACTCAGGCGGCACCTCAACCTGATTTTCTCGCCTCCTCCACCTCTCTCTCTCTCTCTCTCTCTCTCTCTCTGCAACTAATTCCATTTCGCCACTTCACGTCACGCTGGCAAAGTGCTGCAAATATTAATTGAATTGAACGCCCTCTGATAGTAATACTTTTAGCTCCATATTAAGAGCTCGCGCAAGGAGCGAGAAGGGGAAATCATTTGCAATTAGCTCCTCTTCGCTCACTTGCATCTGCTTCTGAAGGTAAATTTTGAGATCGTAATTGAATATAATTATGATATGATGGAGAAAATTCACTAAAGGCAACGCGGAGTTAACCTTAGCAGTACCAAGGGCGGGTAATTTTTGTCCATTTTTTTTATTGTAGTAGTTCTGTGTAAAAAAATAAATGTGTTAACATTTTTGATACTTGTTATTAACATGATAAAGGACGACTACTGCTGTAATCCTCATCCTCTTGGGTGAGATACGTAGGATTCTAATTTAATTTTTGGCTAGTGGGTGAATTTGGCTCTCCCCCAGTATTTTGTTGCACCGTAACAATATACCAACTGAGGTTATACTTTTCTTTTTTTATTGTTGTAATAATTCTCTTGTGTGTATAACAACTCATTGTTAAACTACTCTCAATTAAATAAATTTTATGGATTTGGAGCTTGTTTTGCTGTACCAAGCAAGTATGTAAACACAAACATGAGACGAAGAAGTATTTTTACTTGTAGCAGTAATGCAGTGAGTGAAAATGAAATTAGTTGCATTAATGAACTAATGTACATTAATACAGTAATGTTGAGTTAGAGTAATATAATTCTGATGCAGTAATGTTCTTGGGATGAACCCGTGGGGCAAAATAATGACGTTAGTAGAGTAAGAAGGGAAATCCATTTTTTAAATGATGAAATTTACTGTATCGTTTGAATCGAATGCCAAACTATTAAAAGCATATCACAATTGTATTATTATTATTATTATTATTATTATTATTATTATTATTATTATTATTATTATTATTATTATTTCATTCAAATATAATTTGTTAAGTTAACAGTGGTATATCAATATATTTTATATTTGCCATTCTACATTATTTTTGCATTTTTCTGCCCTTAAAATAAGTATTTTGCTTTCTTTTCTCCTGGCACCGATCTCGATCAAGCTGGGTATATATCTGCAAGTCTGGACAACATAAAGGCACGTATTTTGAAAGCTAAAGCTGTGCTAAAATTATAACACAAAGATGAAGATGATTTCGGTCAATTTTTTAATTTTTTTTCTATTGACACTGACAGGTTTTGTTCGCTCACGAGTAATCCCATCCTACTTTCGTGTCTAGCCCTCGACCTTTATTGAGGGCAGCTCTCTATACACTTCACTGTGCTGGCATTTATGCAAGTGCGAAGAACGATAAAGAAGGTTTCTGTTGCGCCATTTAAAGATTCAAAAGGAGTGCATCATAGTATTTCCAAGAGAGAGCGCGTTGCGAGTAAAACAAATTCGTAGCGCTTACACCGAAAGGTCACGTCGAATCGAGATTATAAAGAAAGGATTGTTACCTTGCACGTAAAGAGCTAAAGTAATTTTTTTTAGAGTTGAGAATAAAAATGTGAATCACTTTTATTATTAATTTTTTTACAAAAATTCCTTTTAAATGTGATTTTTCATTATTTACATTCCTATTTGCAGCTTATTTTAGTTAGAATATCTTTTTGCTTAGGTATTTAAGTAAAAAAATACGCTTTTGACAGTTTTAGATAAAATAAATGCCTGAACTTCCGGGTTCTAATAATGATGTCAAAGGGAAACTCATTAGAGGCAACACTGAGTTAAGGAAGCGAGAGATATTTCTTGACTGTATGATATATGATAAGAGCCACTGTGCGTGATAGGTTGCTCAGGGGATCAAATGACGTCCCTGCAGAGCCTCTGCTCGGGAGGTCCTAGGTCGAGTCCCGGCGGAGGCAGGATTTTCGACACTAGCTTATAAGCTAGGTCGAATTCAGTCGCTGTCTGAAGGAGAATTCTAGAGGCCGGCTGCTCTGATCGGTAGTTTTCCGTGGTGTCTCCGATCAACACCAGGCGAATGCCGGAGCAGTACCATAACAAACGGGCCACAGACCGCGCGCGATCTTTCCTTCCTCTTCCTTTTCCCATCTTTTCCCCTCACTTATCACTAGGGAGGGATTTTAACAAAATATTTTTTTCTTGTCACTTTAGAACAATGTCATTTAGTATAGAAATTAATTTTATGTTGTGGCAAAAGAGAATAACCCAATTTTATATCATTTTTTGCATTTTTAGTCGACTTCGACTTATAAGTCATTTTATACATTTTCCTGTCATTTTTAATGAATTTTCCCCTGATATCATCGAGTTTAATATCATTTTAATGGTTCTTGCATCAAATAATATGTACGAAAATACGATAAACGTTCTCCACATAATTCCTGAGTAGCCTATTCTTCTCTCAAAAACTGTAATCTCAGCAGATGTGAGTGCGTAATTTACGATTCCGGTGATGCCTAAAATCGCCATTGTCTGTTCCGCGATATCGGGGTAACTAAAGACAGAGAATTCCAAACGAAAAGCTTACAAGCTGAGTTCACTTGAACGAAGGGAAGAAGCCTCGATTACATCAGTAACATATCCAACAGCTTGAGTTGTTCATCCGAACTGGTCTTGATCACATTTTTTACGTCATTCGTCTTGCTTTTAGGGAGTTTTAAAAACATTTTAAGAGCATCTTATTGATCACTTTTGACGATGTTTTAAGTCATCAAAACCCGCCCCCTATTTATTACACACACTTACATGCAATACACTGAGTGCGTACGTGTGTATGTGTGTGTGTGTGTGTGTGTGTGTGTGTGTGTGTGTGTGCCCACGCACTCAGTACTGCGTGCAGGAAAGGAGGATCTTAATTTTGATGTGACGGCGCGGACCAGGGCGAACGTGTTCTTTGGCGAGGATTGGAATGTTTTTATTGTCACCTAATATGATTGTGATTTTCTGAACGAAATAAATTTTTTGGCATAAAAATATATTTTAATATTCAAAAGGCCCCGATTATATCAAGAGCGCCTCTTTGGGCAAACGATCATTTCTCGTCAAAAAACACAGAGGCAAATCATACTTCTTTTTATACGAAATAAACTTTCAAAGGGGCCACTCCGATTTCAAATCTCCATCAAAACACACGATTCATTTCGGTAGAGGGGGAGTGGTTTTTGCGATCCTCTGAAGCTTCCGAGGATAATGAAAGGTCGTTTGTTTTCACAGAACGCAGCGGGGAAATAATGATGACAAATTGAAGGGAGGTAAATCCCACGCTGTGATTCTAAATCGACAGACCGAGTAGAGTTTGCAGGCGAAATCTCTGCACTTTGCCGACGTCGCAGAGGAGGGAGACGGCTACACTAAATGCCGTCCCAAAAACATGGACTTCGCGGGTCTCCGACAGTCACCTTTGTCACAAAACAATTTTATTCACATTTCGTTTGAATAATCGGACGAGAAATCGAATGAAGCGAATTACAAACGCAGGCACAACACACTCCTGGACAGTTACAAGTGTAGTGGAGTAGCTTACTGTAAAATGGTAGAGTTCGTGAGCGGAATCTGTGCACTCTGCTGAATTCACAGAGGAAGATGTCTATACTAAATGCCGTGTCAAAAACATCAACTTCCAAACTTTAGACAGGCAGAGGCGTCTCAAAATAGTATATTATACAACTGGTGTAAAATGTTAAGCATTATTGCATGAGTACATGTTTTGAAATCTAGATGCGTTAGGGAAGAGTTTTCAAATTTCTACGAATGTAATAAAGCAACTTATAAATGAGTTGCATACCTTAATCTTTCGTAAAACAGTATTATAAATTGATGAGTGAATCAAAGTTAATTTTAGAAAACAAGTTTATTGCAACGTCTCGGGTACTTGACACATGTGAGAGTAAACAGGGGTCATCTGTTCTGTTTACCTCTCCCACGATTCTCTCCGTTTGATTGGTTGAATGTTCGTATCAATTGTTCGTATCATTACCTGCAAATACATCATAATCTGTATCATTTCATGAAAGATTTCGCGCAACGAATAAAGTCATTTCTAATAATGTAATACAAAAGCAATAGTTTTGCATTTCTTGTAGAAAGCAAACAAGACAACCAACGAAAGAAATTACGTACTTAGGCCTAACAAATTTCTGTGCATTATAATCCCTGAGCTACCCAATGTTTTCTGAAAAGTGATAGTTTGCGTAGATGGCTGCACAGCGCATGTGCAGGGTCTCCTTTCTTGAGTTACGCTCGCTCTTTAACGGTAGTTGAGAGCACAAACGTCTTGAGCTAACTGTGCTTGATCATCTTTGAAAAGAAAATAGACGGTTTGAATTAAACCAGAAGAGACCGTCATCAAGAACAGTCCAATAAATTTAATATCGCAGTTTTTGTGCTTGTCAAAAATGTCAAAAATTACAACTGTGATTTATTACTTTCTTTTATTCAAAAAGCGCCGTTCGTCTTCTGATTTTAAAATGCAAGACGGCGATTGGGAGATTCCAGCGAATTAATTACGAAAGGATATGGCTGAGGGTATTTGTATAATACAAAATTAATATCGGCCCCTTTTCAGTGGCTCTTATATTAGCACTATTATCAGATTCTTATTACAGTATCACATTAATTACTTTAACTACTCACACTAATTACATTACGTACAAATCAGTATCACATTATTATACAGATAAGAATACTGGTTAATTCTGTGATAGTTACATTTAACTTGTTGACCGTACAATTTCCACTCTCATAAATAGCCATTCAATTGCGTACATTTTCCTGGCAGTTTAGACAGTCTCGTTTTCATTTCAATTAATAATAATAATAATAATAATAATAATAATAATAATAATAATAATAATAATAATGACTTTATTTATGTGGCGAGACTCGGGCCATCAGGCCCGCTCTTCCGCCTAACCACGTAATACATAAATTTATAGATACGAATTGAGATACATTTAGTAAATAAAAACAAATAAATAATAATATTTAGTAATAAGTAAATAATTCAGCTTACATATGTCATGCCCCTGGGCTCACAAACGCGACAAGAATACAACGTCCCAGCATTTGCCTTAAGCGACCGGGGAAAACCAGGGAAAACAAAGGCAGTGTGCATGCTCTTCAATATTGAGCAACAAAATAATATATTAAAGATAATTTTAAAAACAAACATTACTGACTCTGGATAACTCTAAAGGCGTGCCCGAATATAAATTCTGAGAGATATTAATTTAGTAATACGTATCAAATGTTAACAAAAAATCTCAAATACATTCATGAGTCATAAGAAACAATATGAGAATGCACACAACCACCCGGCCAGGACGACGGCTTAGGGCCGATTTTAGGTTTCAACATCATGTACTAAGGGAAAAGACGCATTCAGTCAGAGCCATGACAAAATTAAACAATAATGAAGTAGACGTTACTAGAACATAATACAAAAAACCTTCTAACCCTATAATAGACTTAATTTAGACTAATTATACTATTGTTAACTAAATTAAGAACTAACTTAAGAAAACAAAGAAAAGAACAAAACTGTTAAAAAGCCCACACTGTCAAAAGGATTACATTTAACTTACAATTTTGAGCTCACTTAAAAACTAACTTAAGAAAATACAAGAAATGGAGAAAAACTGTTATAACAGCGATATAAAATATTACATTTACCTTAAACACATTTAGTACACACTTTCACATCATACAATATCAGCTCAGAAAAAGATTATTTAAATGTTTTTTGAATGATCGCAGTGTTTTACATTTCCTAACATTTCCTGGAAGGCTATTCCACTCTCTAGCCGTTGCTACCAAGAAAGATTTATTGTAAAAGTTAGTGTTGCTTTTAGGAATATTGCATAGCAAAGATTTCTCTAATCTTCTTGTTTTAAGGTAAGAAATTTTATGAGAGAGGTAAGTAGGTACACCCGTATTTAATAATTTGTAGAACAGGCACAAACTACGAAACATGCGTCGGTCTTTCAAGTTTAGTATGTTATTAGCTTTGAAGTATCCCGATATATGATCATACTTTCTGATATTATATTGAAACCTAACACATGCATTTTGAACTCTTTGGAGAGTGTCAGCAGTTGATTTCTTTATGTTACCGTACACAATGTCACCGTAATCAAGCAGCGGGAGCAAGAGGGATTTTACTAGTAGTTCTTTGGTTTTTGGTGGAAGGCATTTGTAAGCACATTTGAGTGAGTACATTGAAGCATACACTTTGCGGCAAGTCTCCCGAACATGAGGTTCCCAATTTAGGAATTTATCGATCGTCAGACCGAGATTTTTAACTTCTGAGCATAGAGGAACAGTAGTGTTATCCAGTACGATATGAGGAATATTTATATTTTTAAGTGCTTTATGGGACCAACAGGAGCCAATTATAATTGATTGAGATTTTAATGGATTTAGCTTAAGGCCATTTCTCACTGACCATTCATGTAAGGAGGCTAAATCCTGATTTGTTTTACTAATTAAATGAGCCACTTCAGAAGGTTTCCCACTGGCGTAGATCTGTAAGTCATCTGCGTACATATGATGATTGCATCTTGATAGCACCGACGGTATATCATTTACATAGATAAGGAAGAAAAGTGGACCAAGTACGGAGCCCTGTGGCACTCCACATGAAACTGGTTTAGGTGACGAGAAAGTATTTTCTACAACTACGTCCTGTTGTCTATTACTAAAATAACTTGAAATCCACGATAAGGTAGAATCAGAAAAACCGAGACATTTACATTTTGCCAGAAGCACGTCATGGTCTACTGAATCAAAGGCCTTGCTAAAATCTAAAAGCGTTAGCGTTGTTATATTGCCTTCATCCAGAGATTGACGAATGTCTTCGATGACTCGTAGCAAAGCCGTTTGCGTACTTCTACCTTTCCTAAAACCAGATTGAAAATTATTGAGAATATCATTTATGGCGAGATACTTGTTTATTTGTTGACGTACAACTTTTTCGAGGACTTTGGATAATGTTGGTAATATGCTGATAGGTCGATAATCACCAGGATTTAACGAATTTAAACATTTCGGGAGGGGACGAATGTAAGCTAGTTTCCACAATTGGGGAAAATATCCGGTTGTTAAAGAAAAGTTTATTATGTGAGTAAGCGCTGGAAGAGCGTCTTTTAAAACCAATTTTAATTGCTTTGCTGTTATATCGTCCGAGCCTTTTGAATTTGATTTCAGTGCCTTCACTATTTTTTCGACTTCTTGGCAGTCAACATTGTTGAAATAGAAACTGTCGTCACAGCGAGGTGCATGTGATTCCAGACAGTGAAGTGTCTTTTCTTTAATAATAGGGTCTATTGTATGTGTAGCGGAAGCAAAATAGTCATTTAGGTCATCTAGGGGAATTTCTAATGAACTGTCATTTGACTTACGTTTGCAGATTCCTAAGTTTTTCAAGGTATCCCATACTCCCTTCGTACTGGAATTTGTTTGGAAAAGATTATGATAATAACGAATCTTAGCGTTTCTGACTTGTTGTTTTACGAAATTTCTAAGTTTTTTATACTCCTTTTCATTTTCATCGGTTTTAGTAATTTTAAAACGGTTATATGCGGAATTTCTAACTTTCATATGAACTTTTATCTCATTTGTAAGCCATGGAGCATCTTAATTTTTCTACTCCCTAATAAACAACTGAAACAATGAGGCCTTGAACACATTTAAAGGAGTTTAGAGCCCGTGTCCGACCCGGATGACCCAGATGGTTAAATGGTGTGTACGGATTCAACGCTTCGGTACAAAAGAACACGGGTTGGATTCACGCGCAGAGATTGTATTTTTATAATTGTGTTGTTTGAAGAAAACTATTGAGAAGTTGAGAAGCTTTATTGAAAATCATTTGAAGCACATCTACTCGCAAATACAACCAATGCTGATAATTAAATCGGAAGTGCCTGTATGTGATTTTCGAATTTGCAATTTTTAAACAATTTTTCAACTTTCTTATTTTTTTAACGTATGTCACGTCAAATCTATTGTTATCTGACTATCCATCTGTATGAACCTATTTAAGTAAATACTACTTAATCTATCAACATGAAATTCAAATATATTAGACACCACCCATGGGACCAACTTAGTTTTTCTTTTACCGAGATATGCTTAACGGTTCCTAATATTATTACTGCTCACTCTCATTAAAGTTTCTGTCATAAGGCGGTTCTGTGGCGTAGTGATATGGGTGTCGGTAGGTTAACTCTGAGGATCTGGGAGCGGAATAAAATTTTTGTTTCTTGAAAACACTCTTTTAAGTTAGTGTAATAGTATAAAGTAGCGGATCAGTTAAAAATAATGCGATTAAGAATATGATTTTCTAGCACCACTAATATAAATTGGATCCGTTTTTTGAGAAAAAATTGTATTGTGCATTATCTTAAATACGCCAAAATTACTAGATTTTAAAAAACACTGTAACCGTAATTTTTAGAACAGATTTCTCTTATGACAAAAATATCTACCTTCAATATTGTATTTTTGCGCTATTACTTTTTGCAATTTTCGACAATACAGAGTTTGTCAAAAATGTGACCAGTTTTTACGTTTTTTTATACAGACGAGGAAAAAATTTAAAGAAAAACCTGAAATTCAGGAAATAATTGTTTAAAAATTGTCTAAATTTCAGGCTATTTTTTTGCAAAATTACCACGAAACTATTTACATTTTCGAAAAACGGTAAATTACTTTTTTAAGATCTCTTTGAAGAATAGATTTCAATGAGGGATAAAAGTCTTCAATTTTGTAATTGCAGGAAGACACCGAAAAAATATTTTGAACTTTTACAATTTTCGAAAAATGAGGTATTTCCATGAAAATTAGAGTTGTGCCATTCTTTTAAGAGACGCTTACGTTATCTGATGACAAAGTTTAATGAAAAAAATGGGAGTCACTTGAAACAATTTCGAAAATGTTGAGATTTCATTTGAAGTAACCCCTAAAATAAAAATATCCGTTTCAAACTCGCTGGGAGTTGAGTTCGTTCAGAGTGATCGGGGAATGTCAATTTTGGAACAAATAGTCTGAACGGTTTAAACGATAGGGGTTACCACAGACACACATACAAATGGACGGATGGATGGACGGACGGACGGACGGACGGACGGACGGACAGGCTGGCTGGTAGGCAGGCGGAAACGCAGGCTGCCAGACAGGCGGAGAGGCACACGGACGGAGATACGCACGGACAGAGCGACGCACGGACGGAGACAGACAGGACATCCCCAACGTTTTATCGTCTATCGATATTTCCGTAGGACCCACAAAACGGATTCTGACTACAATGTGTTAGAGGAACTAATTACATATAGGGAAAATAATTTTACATTTGTCTGTTCGTCTGTCTGTAGTTAACTTTAGCGCCTAAACCGTTCAGACCGTTTTCTCCAAAATTAGTATTCCTCGATCGTCCAGAAAGAACTGGAGTCCCTACGTATTTGAATGGTCCCCGTTCCCGGTGAACATTGTGTTTTCGAAAATAGTAAAAAATAACATTGCTAAGTACAATATTGAAGATAGGGATTTTTTTTCCTTAAATAAATATGTTCTTAAAAAACATATCTTTAAAATATCTATAGCACGAGTTTGTAAAAAAAATAGTAGGTTCCGTGTAATTTTTGCTTCAAATGAATGTAATTTATAAAAAATCTTAAAATGAATTAAAATAGTGTCTTTTTCTCAAGGGAGAGTCAAAGAACTAAAAAAAAGACACATGCGTCTTTTCCGTTGAACTCTCCGAATTTTCGAAAATTAAAAATTAATAAATAATGCGAGAAACTATGAACGTTGTAGTATCAGTAGTTGCTTGAAGTGAAAGCAATTTTTAAAAAACGGATTCAATTTTGTTGTTTTGAATATTTTTTTAAAATGATTTTTTCCCTTAAACTAAATCATGGAATAATGTCAATTAAAATCTCTGAATTTTTGCAAATTCCAATTGTAAATGTCCAACTTTGTTTTCAAAGCCTCGGAATGGTTGAATTTAGCTGTGACTCTGGTGGGTTAGAGTTTATAGCATATAAACTGTAAGAGCCTGAGTTGGTATCCCAGCAAGAAAAAATAATTCTTTTTTGCTAGGAAAGATTTATACAGGTTCAAGTGGCATTATATTATAGCTTTCCCGTTAAAAATAATATAGCACGATATACATGAATCAATTTATAGAGTGTAGTAAGCCACAAGCAAATAAAACCTATTCAGTACTAAAATAAGATATTTACTTCTAATTTTTAACACCTGGGAACAAATTATGAACATGGAAATGTATTTAAGAAATATTGTATAAACTGAATCGTGGTGGCCAAAACAAGCAAGACACACAAATTCGAAAATAGAGAGAACTAACGAGCACAATCGCATAAAACCAAACTCATCATTTAACTGACGTATCACACTACTACTTAACACCAAACAGAAATTTATTACTCTTGTTGTTTACGAAATAAATAATTTTACAAAACGACATTTTTATGGAACAACGCACGGTATTCATGAAGTAATTTATAGAGTATAGTAAGCCACAAGCAAATGAAACCTATCCAGTACAATATTAGACATTATGTTCTGTAATCTAACACCTATGAACAAATTATGAAAGTGGAAACTCATTTAAGAAATATTGTATAAACTCAATCGTAATGGTCAAAACGTGCAAGACATTCAAATCCTAAAAAAGGGAGAACCAACGAGCACAATCGCATAAAACAAAACACATCTTTTAACAGATGTATTAATCTATTAACACTAATCAGAAATTTATTACTTTTTCTCATTGCGAAAGAAATAATTTTAAAGAACGACTTACTTATGCAACAACGCACGATATTCATCAAGTAATTTATGGAGTATAGAAACCCACAAGCAAATAAAACCTATCCAGTAGAAAATTAGACATTCACTTCTAATTTTTAACTCCTGGGAAGAAATTATCAACGTGGAAACGCATTAAATAAATATTGTATAAACTGAATCATGGTGGCCAAAACAAGCACGACATTCAAATTCAAAAATAGAGAGAACCAAGGAGCACAATCGCTAAAACCAAACACATCATTTAACAGACGTATCATACTGTTACTTAAAACTAAACAGAAATTTATTACTCCTGTTGTTAACGAAATAAATATTTTTATAGAACGACATACTTATCCAACAACGCACGATAAACATGAAGTAATTTATAGAGAATAGTAAGCCACAAGCAAATAAAACCTATTCAGTACAAAATTAGACATTCACTTCTAATTTTTAACACCTGGGAACAATTTATAAACGTGGAAACGCGTTAAATAAATATTGTATAAACTCAATGTTAATGGTCATGCAAGAGATTCAAATTCCAAAATAGAGAGAACCAACGAGCACAATCGCATCAAACCTGACACATGTATTAACAGATGTATCACACTATTATTTAACACGAAACAGAATTTGTTTACTCTTTCTCATTACGAAATAAATAATTTTAAAAACGACTTACTTATGCAACAAACGCACGACATTCATCAAGTAATTTATAGACTATAGAAAGCCACAAGCAAATAAAACCTATTCAGTACAAAATTAGACACTCAGTTCTAATTTTTAACACCTAGAAAAAAATTATGAAGGTGGAAATGCATTTAAGAAATATTATATAAGCTGAATCATGGTGGCCAAAATAAGCACGACATTCAAATTCAAAAATAGAGAGAAATAACGAGCACAATCCCATAACACAAAACACATCATTTAACAGACGTATCACACTATTACCTAACACTAAACAGAAATTTATTACTCCTGTTGTTTACGAAATAAATAGTTTTATAGAATGACATACTTATGCAACAACGCACGACATTCATGCAGTAGTTTATTGAGTATAGTACGCGACAAGGAAATAAAACATATTCAGTGCAAAATTAGAAATTCAGTTCTAATTTTTAACACCTTGATACAAATTATGAACGTTGATACGCATTTAAGAAGTATTGTATAAACTCAATCGTAATGGTCAAAACATGCAAGAGATTCAAATTCAATAATAGAGAGAACCAACGAGCACAATCGGAGAGAACCAAACACATCTTTTAACAGACGTATCATAGTATTAATTAATACTAAATAGAAATTTATTACTCTTTCTATTTACGAAATAAATAATTTTAAATATGACATTCGTATGCAACGACGCAGAATATTCTAGTAGTAATTTATAGAAAGACACACGGAACTTAAAACTGTTGAATAGGAAACAACACATTCAGTACTAATTTATTACATTCCAGGAAAAATGATAAACGTTGATACATTTTAAATAAATATTGTATAAACTGAATCGTAGAGGTGAAAACATGCAATAGTTTCAAATTTGATCATAGAGACAAGCAACGAGCACAATGAAAGGTAACCAAGAACATCATTTAACAGGCATTTCATACTAATATTGTATTCTAAACAGAAGTTTATTTGTTTTGCTGTTTACGAAATAATAATTTAAAAAACGACATTCTAATGCAATTACGCACGGTATTTTGAGTGTACTATCGTCCACATACAACTTAAACGTATTCAATAATTAAAAACACATTCAGAAGTACATTATTAATCTAATGATAAATGTATAAAAACCTGGAGCGGTGTCTTAGTGCATTAATTGATGTCACTGCAGGGCCTGTGACTGGGAGGTGCTTTTTTCGAGTCCTGACGGCGCACAATCACGCCAATTACTGATTTCGTGACCAAAAATCCGACAATCGAAGTTTCAATTTAGGGATTTGTATGTGCGTGAATGGTTAGGTGGGTATATTAAGCGTTGGGAATGAGCCAAACGAGGACCGATTCTCAAACGTTTTCCGAGTTAGTTGGAGTACAACAGAACCATCAGGTGTGTCGATTATGGTTTTTCGCACACAACACTTTTTTCAGCAAATTTGAATCAAGTGTAATTTTTACGTCTCTGATGATAATCGTCGGCTACGGCGGCGGGCGATGCGGGCGATCTGGCGGCCTCACCCCTGAAGTCGCGCGGCCGGGCCAGCATTGTGTCTGAGGGGCGCCTGGCAATTCACACTTGTTTGAAGAGCAATTAATTTAATTTTTGCGTAATACAAATACGTAATTTATTAATTAAGCAATTATTTTATTTAATTTTTGCGTAATACATTTGCTCTACAAATGGCATATTTGGTTTTGTGGTAACTAATTTTGGCAGATCCAGGGTAACCTTCCGCCAGCTCACCATTAATTACGTAAAAATCTGAAGAGCAAACAAGTTTTTTGGTGAAATTAATTAGCAATGAAATGGTTATAAGTGGAGGCATATGCGGTTTTGTGGTAATCGATTTTGGTAGTGCCAGCGTAAGGGAGGTGGGGAACAGTCTATTTCCTAGGTGGTTTCGGATGCCAAATCGTTCAACACAGAATGTTAGCAGATCTCGTAAACTTACAGCTCAGCAACTCATGAATTTGGCGGAATTGACAATTACCATATTAGTTCAAGAGCAACAAAATGTCTGTTTGGGGGAACTATTGAACAACAAAAAGAGCGACAAATTCCCATGTACTTTTTTTATCTGTAATTTCTTGGATTTCTTGCAATTGTGGTGCTAACTTGACATTAAGTTGGCGGAAAATTGCATTTCCGGTATTTTTTAAAGAGGAAACAAAACAAAACACACATTTTTTTGGAAAATTTACTAAACGTAAGCGGCAATTTTCTATGGAATTATTTTTATTTGTCTCTGAAATTTCTGTTGTTTTTTTTTGTTGTAAATGTAGGGTTTCCTGATATGAATTTAGCGAAATTTCTCATTTCTGATACTAACTTGTGCATGTGCCATTTTACTTCGGAGAGCTACTAAGAATTTCTTTCATTCTTTTCAAGGCTATCTTCGATTATCTTAAATTATGCTGAATGAAATACTCGTATAACAATGCTTTCTGTAAAAACTAAACTTAAGTTTTCGAAATTAGCACGTGTCCGAATTGTTTTGCGAGTGACTGTAGATCGGATATGCTGTCAAAATTACAATTAAAATCGGTTCTTTTGGCAAGTGCAAATATAACCCGGTTGTGGAGTTTTTCCATCTCTTTTATCAACGAAGATAAGTTAGATAAAAATTTACATTTCCTGTAATAGTAAAACGAAGCTCGCCAGATGCAAAAATAATGAGACAAAACAATTATCTTCGAGATTTTTTGTCACACGCAACCTTTTTAAGCAAAAACTAGAAGTTCTTCTACAGCACATATGGTGGTTCTTCTACAGCATTATTGAAGACAGTTTCATAAAATTATCATGTGGTAATTTCGACCCTCGCTTCAGCTATCACTTGAAAAAGTTCAAACAAATTCAAAGGAAGCGTGTGTATCTTTCGATAGGTTGGATCAAGATCTTTTTTTACTGCAACAAAACATCAATAAAAGTCAATTCATAATATTTGCAGTGCAAGATACAGGCAAGCAAGGATGTTTTTTCGAGACATTATTGTTTTTTTAATGCACGGGACTTCAGTTAATCGTTTGTAACTCGTGGTAAAATTGTGACAAAAAATTAATACTTTGACCAAAAATGCTCTTTTATTTTATTTATGTATTTAATTCATTACAATTCAGCTTCATGTATTTGATCACAAATTTTGTGATAGCTTATTACAAACATTCTATTATTAATTCATTCACGTATATACAGAATTTGTTTGGAAACATCTGAGCGACGTTTCGGGGAACTCATTTTTCCCCATTGCTGAATTGAAGTAAGTTTACCAGATCTGCCGACATTCTTTGTTGAACTATTTTGCATCCGATGGGAAGGTTGCCTCCAGAAAGAGAGATGGGCGATAGGTCACGTAGCTCCTCGACTGGGTGCGACCGGAGGGATCCCCTGCGCCATGGCCAGAGAGAGCAGTTCGCAGGAAGACTTGGGGGCGTTCCGTTGTTTAACGTCGAAGGGTACCCTTGACACTCCCTGCGACCGCAAAAAGGTCCACAGATGTGGTGCACGGCGGCCGCGAACCGAGCCATCCGCCTTTGATCCGCCCTACCGCCTGCCTGGGCGAGGGGGCGGACGGGAGTCCGGGCAATAAATGCTAAACATCAGAGCACACCACCGCCGCGGCCGCCTCCCTCCGTGCTGCCCCCCTGTCGCTGTAGCGCCCGCCGCCACCATTGCCTTTGCGGCACTAACACTGGACCGCCAACGCCGCCATCGATGCCGCTGCCGCCGCCGCCGTGCAAAACAAAATTTGTCGCTTTTTTTGTTCCTAATGTGTAACGAAAAAACTTGTCGCTCCACCCTGCTAAAATACATTCGGCTAACTTGTTATCAACTGAGCACCCAATGACAAGAAAACCAACAAAATTACAGAGATAAAGGAGTGGGAGGCAATGGTCCTGCTAACCCATAGGGACATAATTAAATTTTAAAGGAATTCAACTATCTGGGTGTAACTTTAACAAGTGATGGTCGAGAAAGCAAACTGTTCTATATAAAACTAATAATGGTAGGCAGGTTATAAAATCGTTACGGTCGTATGTAAATTGCGGACCAAATAATTATTTCATCTTATCTCGTGATTCTTTCTAATTATACATGTAAATTGCGGACCAAACCATCTCAGGTAAGGAAAAGGCCTGAGGAAAAGGAAATTGAGGTAGGCGCATTAACCAGGGAACACATACGGGGTGCGTGGGCACCCCAGACGTCTCATTGGTTTCTAGAAATATACTCGTGATTCCTGAGCGGTTTTCCTGCTATCTACTCTCCGCATATTTCCTCCCCTGTTTAACGGTTTAATTGTTATGGTTGTGAATGTGGCGGTGTTCAACTAGAGCTAATCTGAAAGTTCTGGGCTGTCGTCGTGGGGTGTGCCCGTAGTCTTTCTCGTCTGTGTGCGCGTTTCACATTAGTGTGGATGTGTAATATTTGAGGAAAATATTAATTTAGCATTGAGATTATGGCATCAAGAGCAAGTAGTCCAACTTTTGAAGAGAAAGTAGGCCGGATATTGCTTGAATCTGATTATTCGGATTCTAAGTGGATTATTATACCGGAATGTGATGACAGTATTGAAGTACATTCTGAGGAAAAAGTGAAAACATTTGCGGCAAGGAAGATGCTTATAAGACTAGTGAAATTACCCATTCAGAAGGAAGTGAGACAATTGATGGAAAAAATTTGTTCGTTTGGAATAAAGAAGAATGTGTTAGGCGAGGAGGAATTTTCTGAGATTGATTACTCCGTACATGAGTAACTCTCTTAGTTTGAATTTAATCATAATACTGTACTGAAAAATGTACTGTCCTTATATGTTGAAAAAACAGATTATTTAAACAAAATTATAAGAAAATCTGAGAGAATATAAAAGAAAATGGTTTACGAGAAAATATATATATATATATATATATATATATATATATATATATATAAACTGTAATGTAACCCCGCGCGGGACGATTTTCGATGAGTGCCAAAATTATTTCATTTTATCATGAGCAACCCCACTGTCAAAAAATGTCAGAAATTCTGCACTTTGCACACCAGAAAGATGATTTATGGTTCAAAGGAATGCGGCAGTCGCCACTATCCTAGAGAACGAAGGTCTTTGGTCGCCAAAGTTGCTCAGGAGTTGATCAAGAAAAAAAATTCTGTTTGTATCGAAGTTAAGATTTTAATTAAAATATTAATTAACTAAAATTAAAACTTCGATACGAACACAAATTCTGATGGAACAATCCGGTACACTCCGGGAACAAACGAATGGTAACTGTTTCACATATTGTTTCGATGGTGGAGACGTGCTTGATGGTCTTAGCGTGAGCCTCCGGCGGTCACATTAAAAGGGCTGTATCTTAATTAAAAGTTCGGTACAAATATAATTCTGCTGGAACAATCCGATACAAATCTGATATAAACGAATAGTTTCACATTTTTTTACGAGGTATGGTGACGTGCTTGGTGGTATGGCTGTCGTGAGCCGTCCGCCGCCACCTTAAAATGGCTGTATCTTAATTAACCCTTCAGTGGGCGCGTGACTTTCCACTCCGCCAGTGGGCGCGTGGCGTACACCCGTACTCCAGTATAAAAAGCTCTTTTGTTAACAAACCAATAGAAGTTTGACTCTTAAATTATTATTTTTATAACATATTACTATTATTCTTTTCCTTATAACATATTCCTATATTCTAATAAACTGACAAGAACAAGGCAATTTAGTTATAAAAAATAATTTTAAAGAACTCAGAAAAAAATGTTTATTGTCACAAATCACTTTAAAATTTTTACAAATGGCTTAAATGTTAAACGTTTCATAACAAGAAAAACAAATATCTTTCAAGTGATCTTTACACATCCATTTTTTGCATTTTTCGCACCATCTGCGAGTAGATTTATTGCGACTTCTGCCGCAGTCATCACAGCGATCATGGCCGCTTGGCAGTTTTCTTACCTCATGTCTCTGCTCTTCCTCTCCTGCTAACAACAGTTTGGCCCTACTTCTTATGTCTTTTGATACATTAGGTACACTCCTTCTAACAATTTGTGGTCTGATGAAGCCCCAAGCAATTTCTTCAATGAAATCAAATCTACTAGTGTTGGTCTGCGAGTTACTTTTGTATACTACAAAGGCAATTATTGCCGATATGTTCACCAAATTGTAAAACAATACCATAGGCCAGCGTCTTGTATTTCTTGCTACATTGTACTTTTGAATAAGCTGATCAACCAAATCCACACCAATTTTCGTTCTGTTGTAAAGGGTTACAATTTCTGGCTTATTTTCTCTGGAGTCGGCATCTATTGCATCATCGTGGTGCATGGTAGAAATAAGAATAACTGACTTATTCTTTTAGGACAGTATGAAACTAATGTACTAATGTTTTGAAACCCAAAATTTGATGAATGCTCTGGTTTCGTTATGTTTGGCAAAAACTCCGGTGGGATTTCTCTTTTGTTTTTGCGCAACGTGCCAACAAACGTGAGCTTCTTTTCTGTCAGAAGTTTTGCTGCCAAGGGGATGCTAGAAAACCAGTTGTCGGCTGTGATATTTCTGTTTGTTCCTTCTACTGGTTTCACCAGCCGCAACACTACAGCTTCCGGCGAATTACTGACACAAAATGCCCCGCTGGGTTGTTTTCCAACATATACCTCGAGATTGTAAGTATAAGCAGTCTTTACATCAACTAGAGCAAACACCTTGATGCCGTATTTGGCTAGTTTGCTAGGTATGTATTGACGGAAAGAACAGCTTCCCCGGAAAGCTACTAGCTGTTCGTCCATTGTAAGGTACTCACTTGCGACGAAATGTCTTTGATAAATTGCAACCATTTCGTCAAATAACTCTCTAATTGCGGCTAACTTGTCGAACGATGTTCTGACACTTCTGTCCCTCACATCGTCAAATCCTAGAGTTCTCAATAAAAATCTAAATCTCTTCAGGCTCATTGACAAAAAACATGCTTCTATACCTGAGCCTCTGGAATTGTCCCATACTTTGCGGCAATTTTTTCTTGAACTTCCATGTGATCCAATGAGAAAAAGGATTCCAATAGGAGCTCTAATTTCCGTATCATCTGTCGGTCTTGCATCTCTGTCACGA
Source organism: Teleogryllus occipitalis (assembly GCA_011170035.1). Lineage (NCBI taxonomy): Eukaryota > Metazoa > Arthropoda > Insecta > Orthoptera > Gryllidae > Teleogryllus > Teleogryllus occipitalis. The sequence goes on from BLKR01003314.1 coordinate 139,620, forward strand.
CTAAAACTTGATCTTATCTTCTCAATATAAATGTTAGTATTTCTGGTTATCAAACTTATCACATCATCTATATATATATATATATATATATATATATATATATATATATATATATATATATATATATATATATATAAAAGAAAGTCGTGTTAGTTACACTATTTATGACTCAAGAACGGCTGTACTGATTTGGCTGAAAATTGGTGAGCAGGAAGCTTAGAGCCAGGAGACGGACATAGGATACTGTTTATTCCGTTCGACAGCGTTCCTGTGTGAGAACGCACGTTTTTGCACGTTTTCGCGTGATTTCGCATGTTTTCGCGTGAAGGTACTTAACTGAAGAGTGCAACCTATACACCAAAATACAGGAACAATAATGAATGATTAATCTACTTAATTTTTTTATTTGTATTTTCTAATAAACAATTTAACTTAATAAATTCCAAAATCTGCTTATTTATTACCTTTAACAGCCGGTCCCTATGATTACAGCTTTGTATTTCTCTCTTAAACAAAAATCAATTAAAAAAAACGCTCTGCTACGTAATAAATTTTTTAATTATCTATTTAATATCAGAGCGTTTTTTTAAAATTCTTCTTTGTTTGAGAGAAAAACACAAATCTGCAATTGCTTTATTATCACGAGTGCAACAAGGATAGTACAGTTTCTCACAGTGAGTGCGACGCGAGGAAAAGATGGGACCGGCTGTTAAGGCGGAACAGAGTTCGCCGGGTCAGCTAGTCTATATATATATAAAAGAAAGTCGTGTTAGTTACACTATTTATAACTCAAGAACGGCTGTACCGATTTGGCTGAAAGTTGGTGAGCAGGAAGCTTAGGGCCAGGAGACGGACATAGGATACTGTTTATTCCGTTCGACAGCGTTCCTGTGTGAGAACGCACGTTTTCGCGTGATTTCGCATGTTAGCGGTCATTGTTGCCTGTGGTAACCCATTGTTGTAACGCCGCACTGATAACAGAAGGCGATAATGATAACCGCCTTTCGTTCGCCGTTATCTATATATATAAAAGAAAGTCGTGTTAGTTACACTATTTATAACTCAGGAACGGCTGTACCGATTTGACTGAAAGTTGGTGAGCAGGAAGCTTAGGGCCAGGAGACGGACATAGGATACTGTTTATTCCGTTCGACAGCGTTCCTGTGTGAGAACGCACGTTTTCGCGTGATTTCGCATGTTAGCGGTCATTGTTGCCTGTTGTAACCCATTGCTGTAACGCCGCACTGATAACAGAAGGCGATAATGATAGCGGCTTTTCGTTCGCCGTTATATCTATATATACTACACCTATTATATACTTACGTTATACCCATATATATTTCACCTATGCACCAAAATACAGGAACAGTAATGAATGATTAATCTACTTAATTTTTTTATTTGCATTTTCTAATAAACAATTTAACTTAATAAATTCCAAAATCTGCTTATTTATTGCCTTTAACAGCCGATCCCTATTAATACAGCTTTGGATTTCTCTCTTAAACAAAAATCAATTCCAAAAAAAAAACCCTGCTACGTAATAGATTTTTTTATTATCTATATAATATCAGAGCGTTTTTTTGAAATTCTTCTTTGTTTGAGAGAAAAACATAAATGTGCAATACCTTTATTATCACGAGTGCAACAAGGATAGTACAGTTTCTCACAGTGAGTGCGACGCGAAAAAAAGATGGGACCGACTGTTAAGGCGGAACAGAGTTCGCCGGGTCAGCTAGTATATATATATAAAAGAAAGTCGTGTTAGTTACACTATTTATAACTCAAGAACGGCTGTACCGATTTGGCTGAAAGTTGGTGAGCATGCGGCTTAGGGCCAGGAGACGGACATAGGATACTCTTTATCCCGTTCGACAGCGTTCCTGTGTGAGAACGCACGTTTTCGCGTGATTTCGCATGTTAGCGGTCATTGTTGCCTGTGGTAACCCATTGTTGTAACGCCGCACTGATAACAGAAGGCGATAATGATAGCCGCCTTTCGTTCGCCGTTATCTATATATCTATATATATAAAAGAAAGTCGTGTTAGTTACACTATTTATAACTCAAGAACGGCTGTACCTATTTGACTGAAAGTTGGTCAGCAGGAAGCTTAGGGCCAGGAGACGGACATAGGATACTGTTTATCCCGTTCGACAGCGTTACTGTGTGAGAACGCACGTTTTCGCGTGATTTCGCATGTTGGCGGTCATTGTTGCCTGTTGTAACCCATTGTTGTAACGCCGCACTGATAACAGAAGGCGATAATGATAACCGCCTTTCGTTCGCCGTTATCTATATATATAAAAGAAAGTCGTGTTAGTTACACTATTTATAACTCAAGAACGGCTGTACCGATTTGGCTGAAAGTTGGTGATCATGCAGCTTAGGGCCAGGAGACGGACATAGGATACTGTTTATCCCGTTCGACAGCGTTCCTGTGTGAGAACGCACGTTTTCGCGTGATTTCGCATGTTAGCGGTCATTGCTGCCTGTTGTAACCCATTGTTGTAACGCCGCACTGATAACAGAAGGCGATAATGAAAGCCGCCTTTCGTTCGCCGTTATCTATATATATAAAAGAAAGCCGTGTTAGTTACACTATTTATAACTCAAGAACGGCAGTACCGCAAGGATAGTACAACAACAAGGAGTGCAACAAGGATAGTACAGTTTCTCACAGTGAGTGCGACGCGAAAAAAAGATGGAACCGACTGTTAAGGCGGAACAGAGTTCGCCGGGTCAGCTAGTATATATATAAAAAAGAAAGTCGTGTTAGTTACACTACTTATAACTCAAGAACGGCTGTACCAATTTGGCTGAACATTGGTGAGCAGGAAGCTTAGAGCCAGGAGACGGACATAGGATACTGTTTATCCCGTTCGACAGCGTTCCTGTGTGAGAACGCACGTTTTTGCACGTTTTCGCGTGATTTCGCATGTTAGCGGTCATTGTTGCCTGTTGTAACCCATTGTTGTAACGCCGCACTGATAACAGAAAGCGATAATGATAGCCGCCTTTCGTTCGCCGTTATATCTATATATAGTCGTGTTAGTTACACTATTTATTACTCAAGAACGGCTGTACCGATTTGGTGAACAGGAAGCTTAGAGCCAGGAGACGGACATAGGATACTGTTTATCCCGTTCGACAGCGTTCCTGTGTGAGAACGCACGTTTTTGTACGTACGCAGTGCAACAAGGATAGTACAGTTTCTCACAGTGGGTGCGACGCGAGAAAAAGATGGGACCGGCTGTTAAGGCGGAACAGAGTTCGCCGGGTCAGCTAGTATATATATAAAAGAAAGTCGTGTTAGTTACACTATTTATAACTCAAGAACGGCTGTACTGATTTGGCTGAAAATTGGTGAGCAGGAAGCTTTGAGCCAGGAGACGGACATAGGATACTGTTTATCCCGTTCGACAGCGTTCCTGTGTGAGAACGCACGTTTTTGCACGTTTTCGCACGTTTTCGCGTGATTTCGCATGTTAGCGGTCATTGTTGCCTGTTGTAACCCATTGTAACGCCGCACTGATAACAGAAAGCGATAATGATAGCCGCCTTTCGTTCGCCGTTATATCTATATATAGTCGTGTTAGTTGCACTATTTATTACTCAAGAACGGCTGTACCGATCTGGTGAACAGGAAGCTTAGAGCCAGGAGACGGACATAGGATACTGTTTATCCCGTTCGACACCCTTCCTGTATGAGAACGCACGTTTTTGCACGTACGCAGTGCAACAAGGATAGTACAGTTTCTCACAGTGAGTGCGACGCGAGAAAAAGATGGGACCGGCTGTTAAGGCGGAACAGAGTTCGCCGGGTCACCTAGTCTATATATATAAAAGAAAGTCGTGTTAGTTACACTATTTATAACTCGAGAACGGCTGTACCGATTTGGCTGAAAATTGGTGAGCAGGAAGCTTAGAGCCAGGAGACGGACATATGATACTGTTTATCCCGTTCGACAGCGTTCCTGTGTGAGAACGCACGTTTTCGCGTGATTTCGCATGTTAGCGGTCATTGTTGCCTGTTGTAACCCATTGTTGTAACGCCGCACTGATAACAGAAGGCGATAATGAAAGCCGCCTTTCGTTCGCCGTTATATCTATACATAGTCGTGTTAGTTACACTATATATAACTCAAGAACGGCTGTACAGATTTGGTGAGCAGGATGCTTAGAGCCAGGAGACGGACATAGGATACTGTTTATCCCGTTCGACAGCGTTCCTGTGTGAGAACGCACGTTTCTGCACGTTTTCGCACGTTTTCTCGTGATTTCGCATGTTTTCGCGTGATTTCGCACGTTTTCGCATGATTTCGCGGGTTTTCATATGTTTGGGCGGAACGGAGTTCTCTGTTAAGGCGGAACAGAGTTCGCCGGGTCAGCTAGTATATATAAAGAAAGTCGTGTTAGTTACACGATTTATAACCCAAGAACGGCTGTACCGCTTTGGCTGAGAATTGGTGAGCAGGAAGCTTAGAGCCAGGAGACGGACATAGGATACTGTTTATCCCGTTCGACAGCGTTCCTGTGTGAGAACGCACGTTTTTGCACGTTTTCGCACTTTTTCGCGTGATTTCGCATGTTAGCGGTCATTGTTGCCTGTTGTAACCCATTGTTGTAACGCCGCACTGATAACAGAAGGCGATAATGATAGCCGCCTTTCGTTCGCCGTTATATCTATATATCGTCGTGTTAGTTACACTATAACTCAAGAACGGCTGTACCGATTTGGTGAGCAGGAAGCTTAAAGCCAGGAGACGGACATAGGATACTGTTTATCCCGTTCGACAGCGTTCCTGTGTGAGAACGCACGTTTCTGCACGTTTTCGCGTGATTTCGCATGTTTTCGCGTGATTTCGCACGTTTTCGCGTGATTTCGCGGGTTTTCGTATGTTTGGGCGGAACGGAGTTCTCTGTTAAGGCGGAACAGATTTCGCCGGGTCAGCTAGTATCTATATATATAAAAAGAAAGTCGTGTTAGTTACACTTGTTTATAGAATTCAAGAACGGCTGTGTACCGATTTATTGAAAATTGCGAGAAGCTTCTGAGCCAGGAGACGGACAGACAGATACTGATTATCCCCCGTTCGACAGCGTTCTCGTGTGAGAACGTAGCAATGCTTGCACGTTTTCGCGTGATTTCGCATGTTAGCGGTCATTGTTGCCTTTTCGTTGTAACCTTGCGCCTGATAATAAATGCACGTCGTGTATCACAAGGTACTTAACTGAAGAGTGCAACCTATGCACCAAAATACAGAAACAATAATGAATGATTAATCTACTTAATTTTTTTATTTGTATTTTCTAATAAACAATTTAACTTAATAAATTCCAAAATCTACTTATTTATTGCCTTTAACAGCCGGTCCCTATGATTACAGCTTTGTATTTCTCTCTTAAACAAAAATCAATTAAAAAAAACGCTCTGCTACGTAATAGATTTTTTAATTATCTATTTAATATCAGAGCGTTTTATTTTAAATTCTTCTTTGTTTGAGAGAAAACACAAATCTGCAATTGCTTTATTATCACGAGTGCAACAAGGATAGTACAGTTTCTCATCTCTGAAATGCCGAGAGGACGAAGAAAATGTTTTATAGCGACATATTTTGTCAGTTTGTGGCGGTTTTCAAAACATATATTTTTATAAAAATAGAGGTAAAGAAATTTAATATAATTTCTCACAAATGTTAATCGATTATTTTTTATTTTATAATTAATAAAATATACTTGGAAACATAAAGTTGTAAAGTATTATTGCGTATTAGAGCATAGCAGACGTTGTAACGTAGGTATTTCAGTAATTTTCAGTATCTATTTAAATTTACATTTATTTTTCTGTAATTAATAATTTTTTAATATTTTTTCATAGGCCTTGAAATAAACAAGTTACGTTACTTGCGCCTTCTAGAAATAATAGAGAAGTCTGTACTCCGTTTGTTTCTTTTATAACCGGATTTGCGAGTGTACAGAGAAACTCAATAGGTCGATAACCAATGTAAGAAGATTGTTCATTAGGTGTTCCCTTGTCTCTGCATCTCCGAGTCTTTGATCTCTGAGATCAAAGATCATAGAAATCAAATTATTGTTTCGTCATGAAGGCTTATTCATCGACAAATATCGGAATCACTCAATGATGACTCATTGTACTTAGAAGCATGACAAACCGATATTCGGTAGGTAGATGTCACTGACCATATCAATTGTAGGAAAATATCAGAACATTTTTTATTGTTCTTCATGATAATAGATTCATATAACAAAAGAACACATGATCATGGGCTTGCTTGAGATGCTCTTTCAATATGACGTGTTAATGTCAGAGAAAAAATTTACCTAGTTTATGTATGCATTTTGGTTTTGTCTAATTGAAATATACATTTGATTATCGGCTGAGAATATTTGGTTTCTGTCAGTTCAATGTAGTTAAAATACGATATTTCATTTATGTTGAACAGTTTTTATCCAAGAAATCTGAACTACATTTGCAGATCCTCAACTTCATAGACCTATCCAGTTTCTTTTGATCATCTGAAGGAAAGTTAAGACAGGTTCTTGTTTGCTACTGGACTGTACCTTCATTATATGCATACGTTTTATTGAGTCCTCTTTGCTGGATGCGGAAGGAATGTGGTGGTGAGGAGTTAGTTATTTAATAAGGATAAAATCATTACAAAATCAAATACGTATTTCTTTCGTCAATGCGCATAGTTTCCTGTTACATGGGAACAAAAATGTCAAATGTTGCCAACCATGCTCGTTAGTACCTTTCTTCATAATTCAGCTATGTATAGTGAAAGAGAGGGATAAAGGTTTTGGAGGTCAAGAAAACATGCACAGCTTATACTCCTCCTCCATACGTCATATTGGTTTTACTGTTTATTTAACGACTACGACACATGCAATTAAATTATGCTGAAATAATTCTGGATTTGATTAAGACGGAAGTTGTCGTAAAATTTAATTTTCCCGAGCACTTACCCAGTTCTTTTTGATGCACGAGTACCTAATGGCCAATGGATATTTTGCTCTTCGAAAATCCATGCATATGCCCGTGAGTCGACCCCACGCTCTGGGAGAAGAATATCTCAGATTAAAGTCTTCACTCGTCAAAATACAATATTATATTTTTGTTTGATTCATAAGGTCAAAGACGCTTGATTAATGATCAATAATATGCTGCTACAGTCTCTCTTTATTGCCCGCAAGTGTTTAAAAAATGTTTTATCTATTCTGTAATGTGCGCCCACGTCAGCATTAGACATTTAATCTGCTGCTACTACCTGTTGAAATAGTTTATAATAAGTCTCAAAGAATGCGATGTCGTGGAGGGTATGCAGGGATAACAGAGCTAAATACTAGCTGTTGTTTTCTTGCTTTGTAAATTGTAAACTTCAACAGTTTGTTACCATTTATTTGTGAAAGAGAGGCGTGATTTTTTTTGTTTCCACTAGTTTTTAACTTAAATAAGTTATTAATAATAGTCGAGAAATGTAGGCGGCGGTGCTCAATTCTACTGTGGAAAATAATGTAAATTATGCAGAATATTTCAAATTATTTTGAATTCCAAGAAAAGATATATCAGCAACTGTAAAAATTGATTGAAAGTTCACTATTACGAACTATCTGGAATGCTCACAAGTCAATTTGGATGCTGGAGCAAACAACAAGTTGACATGTTTCGGATAACTTAAGGAAGTATTCATTCCGCTTACTTGAGGATTTTCTGAGAAATATGAACCTCTAAGTGACTACTTATTTTAAGCAATAACCCATTGGTTGAAGAATCTCTTATTTCACACGAGTCAGCCCAGAGACAGTATTACCGCAGTCTCTGCACCGATTCTGGTCGGGAAATCCTAGGGTTTGTGTTCCGACGGCGGATTTTCGACTCTAACTAAATAGCTTGAATTCAGCCGCTGTTCAGAGAAGAATTGTAGGTTGGCGGTTGCTCTGATCGGTAGTTTTCAGTGGTTTCCCGGAATAACACCTGGCGAATGCCCCAGCAGTACTCTAATAAATCGGCAATGGACAGCACGCGATCGTTTCTTCCTCTTTCTTGTCCTATCCTCTCGCCTTACACACACAAACACACACAACACTTAAATGCACTTCACTGTCACATATGTCAGTATGTCAGGAGAGCAGACAGGAGCTTACAGCTTGTCTCGTCTAGGGCGGTCACCTGCTACGGGAGATACTAAATGGAGGGGAAATTTCCACGCAAGCCGACGTGTTGTTCAGCGCCGGATCTCAACATCCATCCGGGGAGGAAAACCGCCACATCCTGGGAAATAACATTCACTTCACAGACGGGACTAATGAAAAACCCATAGCAGTTGACGTAGGCGAAAATTTGCGCCTATGCGCGCGGTTGGAAATATCAAGCAACTAACCAATCATTGAAGCAATCCCTTAATGCTTGGACAGGGGTCCCTTATTCCTCAAGTAACGACATTGAATTCGGCCCTACAAGACTAAGGTGTCGGCCGGTAGCTCCGGCCTACGCGCGCGGTGCGAAACATGAAGCAACCAAGCAATCATTGAAGCAATCCCTTAATGCTTGGGCAGGGGTCCTTTATTCCTCAAGTGACGACATTGAATTCGGCCCTACGAGAATGAGGTGTCGGCCGGTAGCTGCCGCCTACGCGCGCGGTGCTAAACATCAAGCAACCAAGCAATCATTGAAGCAAACCATTAATGCTTGGGCAGGGGTCTCTTATTCCTCAAGTGACGACATTGAATTCGGCCCTACGAGACTAAGGTGTCGGCCGGTAGCTGCCGCCTACGCGCGCGGTGCGAAACATGAAGCAACCAAGCAATCATTGAAGCAATCCCTTAATGCTTGGGCAGGGGTCCTTTATTCCTCAAGTGACGACATTGAATTCGGCCCTACGAGAATGAGGTGTCGGCCGGTAGCTGCCGCCTACGCGCGCGGTGCGAAACATCAAGCAACCAAGCAATCATTGAAGCAATCCCTTAATGCTTGTACAGGGGTCTCTTATTCCTTAAGTGACGACATTGAATTCGGCCCTTTGAGACTGAGGTGTCGGCCGGTAGCTCCGACCTACGCGCGCGGTGCGAAACATCAAGCAACCAACCAATCATTGAAGCAATCCCTTAATGCTTGAACAGGAGTCTCTTATTCCTGAAGTGACGAGATTGAATTCGGCCCTTTGAGACTGAGGTGTCGGCCGGTAGCTGCCGCCTACGTGCGCGGTGCGAAACATGAAGCAACCAAGCAATCATTGAAGCAATCCCTTAATGCTCGGACAGGGGTCTCTTATTCCTCAAGTGACGACATTGAATTCGGTCCTACGAGAATGAGGTGTCGGCCGGTAGCTGCCGCCTACGCGCGCGGTGCTAAACATCAAGCAACCAAGCAATCATTGAAGCAAACCATTAATGCTTGGGCAGGGGTCTCTTATTCCTCAAGTGACGACATTGAATTCGGCCCTACGAGACTAAGGTGTCGGCCGGTAGCTGCCGCCTACGCGCGCGGTGCCGTAGGAGCGCGGGACGGGCGGCCGCGCGGCAACGCCGCTCCTCGCTCCGGGGTCCGCACCGCTTCGCGCGCGCCGCATAACTCCGTGCAGAACGAGGCGCGACCCGCGCGCGCAGCCCTGTGATCTGCGCCGCCGCCGCCGCCTCATTTGCGGAAACCGAACGCCTTCCCTCCGCCACGCACCGCTCGCTCGCCCGCCCACCCGCTCGCCGCACCATTAAACAACGGCGATGGAGGGAGGAGGGTGACGCAGAGAGGGTGACAGAAGAGCTGCAGGAGAGAACGATGGAGAGGAAAGAGAAATGTTGAGGGAGGGAGAAAAGATCGGAGTCATTGGAAAGTCATTGGAAGGCATAGAGGAAAGAGAAAAGAAAATAATAAAGTGGATTTTGGAAATGGATGAAACTGAATGCAAAGATACAGAGAGAAGAAAGGAATGAGGGGGGCGTGAAAGACGGCGGAAGATGAAGGCGCGGGAGAGAGAGAGAGAGAGAGAGAGAGAGAGAGAGAGAGAGGGAGAGAAGGATAAAGAGAGAGTGGAGGAATAGAGAGGGAGAGAGAAATAGAGAGGATGATAGAATTAGAGAGGGAGTAGAGAGATGGAGGTGAGGAAAAGACGGAGTTATGCAATATAAGGAAGTCACCCTTCGCGCCATTTCAGAGCAAAAGTATTGGAGATTGTATGTAGAAGGCTGACGCTCAAAAAGATCGCCATTCTTTTGTGTTCATTTGAATTATTTTACAATACATTTATTGATAGCCTTGAATACGTATTTTAACACACTATGATTACAGGATAAGGCTGAAATTTTGAATATACCACTATACCACCAATAAGTTCACTTATTGACTTATCTATGATAAATTGAAAATCTACAAAAAATGAATTGGAAGAAAAAACTTAGGAATATATATAGGGATCTTTGTCATATTGAAATGTACAACGTTAATTATTCGGGAACTGGCTACTTTCTTAAACATTTCTTAAACACCGACATCGTCAAAGATGTCGAGGGGAAGCTTTTGGAAAAGCCCGCTCATGTCTCATTCTCTCATTTCTCCGTCTGGTGGTTATTTGGCTCTCCGGCTGCTCCATCTCTTTCTTCATTTCCTAGTGAGCTTCCACGCCCTCTCTACGGACACTGGGACTTTCCTACTGAATCATCAAGAAGCACTGAAGAAATTACAATTCCATAACAATGTTTTTCTTAAAAAAAATATAATTGGTCCTGTCTTTCTTGGTATCTATATTTGCTGAGATTTGCAAGAAACGTAGGTTCTAAGTAATTTTCTCCGAAAGAAGTGAGAGATTATTGCCATAAAACTGCCTTATATTTTATCATGAAGTGCATCAGAAATGTTATTACATTTCCTAGTGGGGAGCACTTCAGTGGAATTGTTGCTCTAATAGTATAAAATAATTGTTTTATCGCCAACTAAAGAGTTCTCTGTTTTATCGTCATTAAAACAATTTGAATTTGTCTTAATATATCCGATATACAAGGTTTGGTACACTTGCTTCCCTCTCTTCAGCTCTAGAGGCTTAATGATTGGCAATTTCTCTAGGCTGAATACAGATGTCATGTCTTACCATACCGAATTGAAACCACACGCTGTGATGGCCGCAAACAACGACGTCACCAAATATATTAAAAGTCGACACATTTGAAGAGGAATTACACAATAATTGAAGTTGGTCGTGAATAAGACTTCGGCGGAAACTCGCGTTAACACAGCTCATCAGAGGGAGACATATGTCGCCCACT